>CAHIKZ030001225.1:495000-510000 GCA_903632075.3 Acanthosepion pharaonis
GCTTATAGCAACATCAGCACGGCAAAGGGCACTCCTTTAAAGGCAAGGAAGGGCAAAAATATTTTGAGTCAAGTGATAGCGTTTGATTTACGAGTCCTACGATTTTTGAATCAAGCACGGGCAACGTTGCTAGTTGATTATAAAAGTAGTCGCGAGTGAAACAGTAGAGTTGCAACAGAGTATCACAAGTCTAATTGCGATATTCGGTAGTATTGTAAAATTAATCTACGTGATTAAACTGTTCCTTCACTAAACTTGTGTTCCAGTGTTTTCTTTTGAAATATTATCGACCAGAACTATGAGCTTTATAACAGTGGCGACAAGAATTCAAAACTGACGTTTTGGAAAAAAGAATAATTCTTTGTTGAAAAAAGGATTTGAGTAACGTGCAATATGGAGTACTTAAAAAATGTGTAAAAAAAGCCGTTGGAACAGCATCAACAAAAACAACACTACAAATATTGAAACATCAAACATTGATGTTTGAAATGTTGAAAAAAATCAAATGAAACTGGTTTCACCGTGTCATTTATGTCTTATGCTGTCGCAAACTCCTTTGGCAAATACGTATATAAACCTGACGAAAGTGTTAAATTTCTGGCGTATTACAGAAGATATGAAGAAATCTTCCAAAGTTAACCTTTTTTAATATTTCAAGCAACTATTTGACTTTATCTATCTATATGTTGTTTTTGTTTTAGGCGAAGCTCTGTAACTCAGTTAGCCAGCAAAATCTCTCTCGCATGCCAGCATTTTGGCAACAGTTCCAACTGGGAATTCAACAACTTATCCATCTTCTTACATGTTACAATCACCAGCTTCTGGTCTAAGCTGTGTCAACAACACCTGTCGCCGTTTCTATATTTGCTTGCCGTCTTCATAATCTCTCACACTACCTGGGGACATATTCCATATAGAGCTGGCCATACACAAACTCACACTCACATACACACACACATATGTATGTGTGTGTGTGTGTGTATATATAAGAGAAAAGTGAAGACATTTTTTGGGACTTATAATGTTGATCTATTTATTTATTTATTTTATTTTTTAATACATATACTTTATTTTTCATATTTTTTTTCTACACGTGTTTCAGGTCTTGTGACTGTAATCAGGTGAAGAATAGTTATTTCCATATATTATTTAAATGAATGAAATTTTTCTTTCTTTTCCTATGTTTAACCAATGTCTTTTGTAAATGGTAGTAATCCAAATTCTTCTTGAACTGGTGGAGAAAATGTTCCTCTGCTTAAAGGGTAAGAAAACAATTAGAATTGGTCATAGAACATTAAACAGGGAGGAGGTCTTATTTCTTATTTTTCAATAGCCTCTGTAGTTTTGAAAACCGATCTCCGTTTTTGTGTACTGCGGGTGTTTACTTGCTTGTTTGTTAGTCTATGTATTTAGAAAAATATGATAATTTGGGAAATTTTCAGTGTCGTGTTTTATTCATTAATATTTTATCGAACTGGTCTTTGTTAATATTGCCACGTCTGCACATGCGCACGAAACAGGAGACGCAGGTAATTTCAATCTTTTAAAAATTTTTGAAAGAATATTTTTTCGATCTAACCAAATCAATCTGTATTATTTTTCTTATTCTTTATCTTTCCAATACATATATATATATATATATATATATATATATATATATATATATATATATATATATAAATAATTGTTTTATTTATTTTTCATGGAAAGAAGAACATTTTTTTTATTTTTACAGATGTTCTAACTTCAGTGAAAAATAAATATATGATAAAGAACAAATAAGAAACGTTTATCAATCTAACATGTTTCATTTTTCTTAAAAGCTTTGTTATAGACGAGGAAATTTCATTCTCTGATGAAGCTTTCATAAAACCGAAAAATGTTAGATTGACAAACGTTTCCTATTTTTTCTTTATCTTATCCTTTTGTCGAATTTCGATCTATATTTGACCCCAACTCTACTCACGGCTCAGACCCACCACGCCACGCCACGCCACGCCACGCCACGCCACGCCACGCCCATTGTAATGAACCATTCTCATTCCCTTTCGTATTTCATTACTGAGATGTAAGTTCCACTTGGGCAGCTTTTTCCCACGAACCGCTACTTTGTGGAACCGATTCCCAAGAACATACTTTCCCCGATCCTTAAAATCTTAAGCTGTTAAGTCTAGGGTCGGTCGTTACCTCCCCCACTGTCACCATCTATCTCTGGTGGCACTTGGGCTTTATATATCTTGTAAACAGGTAACTTTTTCCTAAATTGAAATAGAAGAATAATTCTGATACAGATAGGATCATATTAATTATTCTTATATAGTTGGCACGAATGGCTTCAGTTGGATTCCTGTTTGCAACGGCATTTAAATTAAATGTACATTTAATAGAAAACAAAATCCCATTTTACGAGACATTCATGAACAGAGCCTGTTTTGACGTGGAATTAACTCCAATCATTTTAAATACTTTGAACAAAAAGTAAGATATAGTTTAAATGGTGAACATTCAAACATAGGTACTTTTTTGTGGAGTAAGTCTTATCAGTTCGATATGGTCAAATTGGAATCTGACCTTAAAAATTGTTGGATTTCGTGTTTTAACAGAGTGAAATAAATAAGCCAAACTCGTAGGTAAGTAATAAAATAGAAGGTTTACTACACAAAGGTACACTTAATAACTGACTTAATCCTAACTCGGTATTTACCACAGAACAGGATGTGGAACAAGGCCTGTTTAACTTGGGGTTTTTCCGTGACCGGAGGCCCGGACAAAAAATCCTCGTAGTCCCCGTAATAATAGCAACGGGTTTGTCTACCATCCTAGACGAGACTCTGCCTTTCAGCAGAGTCTCGTCTGAGTTTCTGTCTGCCTTCGTCAGCATTAAGACAAGCACTAAGAGCTTAGCCCGCCGCTAAGACATAATACTAACTCTCCTCAACTCCGCTTAACTAGACTTATCTATATAAACAGATGATTCCATTCATTTATGTGCTATAGTGATTTTCCAAGCGTAGCTTAGATGTGAAACAAGGCCAAAAGTATGCGGAATCCAGTGTGGATCGAACTCACTACACAGTGATAATTTTTCTAGCAAGACAATCTTGCTAACCATTACACCGCGTCGAGGTACCCAATACATTTATGACCTATATGACAAAAAAAAAAAAACCTACAATAGCAGGGGCAAAGAATGGCTTGTTAGTTTTAGCGCCTCCAAAACAAAAATGTTCTCCATTAATCATCTGAGAAATTTCTTTCTGCCTTTCATCAACATGGCTGATGCTAACCTCCAGGGGAATGACTCATTGCCTCTTTTTGGTTTAACATTCTCGGCTGACATGAATTGCTATGTCTGCTGCTAAGTTGGTTCACTGTCGTGCAAGCTATTTTTTTCTGTATTATTCGTCCATGCTTTTTGCTAAAAACTTTGCTGAAACTTATGGCCCGGCGCTCCTTTTATATATTTAGGGAATCTTGATGAAATCCAAAGAAGAATCAGCAATATTATTGCTCCTTCCCTGGTGTATCAGCTTCAGTCACTTTTCCACCGCCATAACGTTTCGTCACTGTGACATTTTTTTATAAATACCTCCATGATAATTGTACAGATGATCGTTTTGCTATGGTACCTAGACTTAATGAGTTTAAGCGTAGTACTAGATTAGTAACAAGGACTCATCAATTTATAGTTGAATTGGCTAAATGTTACCTTAAGTTCTTTGCTTCAGTTTTTCCTTCATGGAATATCCTTTGGCTCCATACTTTCCAGTCAAGTTTGGTTTTCAAGAATTTAAATGCAGTCGTTATCTATGGTTCTCCTATTTACACTTCTAATATTTTCGCTCTTCAATAAAGTTTTTGTTTTCCACTTCATTTACACCTAGTCACTCTTTGTGACTTTTCTTCCTTGCATGTCGTGAAGTTGGTTAAATAAAAGAATGTCGACTACCCCTAAAATTCGATTCGGTTTTAATTAGTATTCTTTAAAAAACGCCAGTTAAGTAGAATGTAATCATGATCTTCGATCGCAAGTAAAATTTGGGAGGTGCTTTAGCAAATGGATCCTCGAAGCCGAAGTGAATTAACTCTTAAGATACCAGAATGTTAGTACAGTACTCTCAAGATCGATGTTATGAAAAATTCTTTCGGTGGTCAAAATGTTTGTGAGATCTGCATTTCTTTTGTCTATATATTCATCTGTTTAAGAAAGGATGAAAATTTATAAATAAAATAATAATGTGAAATTACTCGGGCACATCTGCAAATGAATTTACTCTGAGAAGCAGACAGCATTCTTTATTGTGCATAGAAAATTTTAAAAAATGGCCATTTCCTTTATTGAGGCAAATTTTATTAAATTATGAACATATGATATTAGATTCCTTGTAGAAACTGATTTAATTTTTTACCCTACCTCACTTTAGAGGAAGTGCTGCTAAAATCAAGACTACATATTTGATATGCTTATTTTTACCTACCTACATGCCTACATCAGATGTATCTAAAGCTTCATACCTACTCTAACCTATATCATGTCTGCAGATCAATAGGTCATTTGTTTAATTTTAATCTGAAATTCTCAATGTATTATGTTTGATCTTTATGATTAATACTCACGAATTCAATAAAAGTATAGACACAGTATCCGTTAAAAATAGACCTTATATGAAATAAACACATTTTCACATTAGCCTATCTATTATGAGTCACCTGTTTACTGCTATAAGTCAAATTACCACAGACCTTTGAATATTCCTACCTTACTACACGTCAATGATGATCTTAATATCATCACTAGTTCTGCACAAAAGAATTAGAATTTTAAGCATTCCAGTCGCCCAATATATCCACAAAACGTATTGTCAGTACCATAATAAGTGATATTACTTCTCAAGAATATTGGGATATCTTCAAAGTAATAATGTATTACGAAGCTATGAATCAACCGAGAACGAACCAAGACTGAATGGTAGAAAACAGCGTCTAAAATTTACTTATCATCCCATCTATTATTTCGGTATTACACCGGTATGAAACACCCTAGAATAAACGAAGGTTGAATTATAGGTTGTAGCTAAAATTAGGTTATCATGTCATTTGTTCGAATGGCTATCGTTTGAAAGATTAATTTAGATAGGTTTGCCTATTATCAGGTTCACGCTCATTCCCCATCTTTTGAACAGGAATAGAGGTTTATTCCTTGTTTCCTGGCTAGGATAGGATTCTAGGTTCCTTGTCCCATAGTCTTTACATTCTCTTTCACTCCCAATAAACCATTGCTTCTTAGTGGCATTATTGCCTTGCTTGGAGTGAATTGATTAAAAAGAAGAGAATACTAACAAAGAGGGAATTTACGTTCCTCATTAGCTTTCTTTTGAAAACAGAACGCATCGTTTTAATAAATGCGGCATTACTTTAAAAAGACATGCCGACCTTTCATTTTTGTATAGCATTGTTACATGTGGTGAAAAATGGGTTCTGCATGTTAAGAGAAAATGAAAATAGCGTTTATCGTAAAATGAAAAAACAGTTTTAACACCAAAACCATGTCTCTAATAATAGAAGTCCTTGCTTTGTATGCGATAGAATATTAAAGATATCATCCTGGAGCATGGAAGGACCATCACTGCGGAAGTTTATTGCCAGAACTTGACCAGTTAAATGAAGAATTGCTTTGGTAAATCGAAAAAGTGTTATTCTCACGCATGACAATGGAAGGACACACTCTACAAAACAAACCCAGTAAAAAGGAGATCGTTAAGACAGAAGGTTAATTCAAATCCTCCATTCTCACGGGATTTAGAATGTACTGGTTTCCATGTTTCGATGAGTAGAATATTTCATAAGTACAAGAACATTCAGAAAGAAAGAGAAAATTGATCAAAACCTTTCAAATATTCTTAAGGAAAATTTTCAGATTTCTTTAATCTTAAAATCTAAAGTTTGCATTGCCGTTGGGCTGAAGTCTTTTCAAAAAATGTGTGATTAAATTTTTAAATTATAACATTTAAATACATTTAACGCATATTAGTTTTTATAGCCTTCCTGGTAAAATGTAATTTCTTTCCGAAACTCTTAACATTTTCATATGTAAAACGCTTTTTGTATCATTCATTTTCAATTTAAAAAAATAACTTCTAAAATCCTTCATGCCGAAAGTACTCAACTGTGTTTTATTACTTCCTCAATTTTTTAAATAGACTTAGCGATTAAAAAATACCTCGCGTCGTTAAAAGGATTTTCTACCGGAAACATTATCTTCATGTTCTTAAATATAGTGATTGTCCCATTCCTTACTCAAGAACAAAATGTCTATGGAGAATATATCCAGATATTTAATATTAACGAAGAAAGAATTACTTTCATTGTGACCTTATCCCTTCCACTCATCAAAACAATCCTCTTTCGTGATACCCACGAGCTGTTTCCCCGTATAGTATACTCCTTAATCTTATCGAAGGTATAAAATCTCCATTACAGATCTGAAAAGAAGTTGGCAGTGTCTGCTCAAGCATGCGCAGTATGTCCTTACGTAGAATTATTGTTTATTCAACTTCGATTTTCCCCAGTAAATATCGGCGTAAAGGGGTTAGTGTGGCTTTGGGAGTTTTATCAGGATGTGGCTTCTTTCTTGCGAGAATGTGAAAGATTCTCTCTTTCCTCTTGGGTGGGTCGCTTATATATCTTCTCGCCATCAGCTTGATCAACGTGTGTACATCCTAAAGATAGATGGGTAATTACTTTCTGTATATATTGAAGTCAGCTAGTGAAGGCTCAAATTTACAGCTATTCACTTGGAGATCATCTTTCAGGCCAACCTGCTGATACACCAGACTCCTCTTATGCTCTGGCGTGACACTGAATTGTAAGTCTATTTTGCTATCATCCAGGATACGCTCAATACATACTGGAGTCATCAATAATCAACGTCACTTAGAACAAGACATTAAATTTATTAAAACCTTCTGTTATTTTCTGTAGGTTTTCATTGTACCATCGTAACAGGAAATTCAGCGAAAATATCAGAAGAATTTCCATTTAGTATAATATTGATTTCTTTATACATTGGACAAAAGGGAATTTTTAAAGAATCTTCACCACCCCCACCCTACAAAAAAATTAGAAACAATTGTAAAACAAGGATCCATGTTCTCACGGGATTTATTTAACCTTTACAGCGATGTAATCTCAAGAGAACTAGAAGTCTTACAAGAATTTATTATTGGTTGGCGCGATCTTAACAATCTAAGATACAGAGATAACACTGTGTTGATGACGAGGAAAATAAAAAATCTACAGTAACACGTAGACAAAGCAAATTCCCTTTTGTTTTGGATTGAACCCATTCTGTAGCAATTGCATACGACAATTCTTTGCCATGTTGAATTAATGCTTTGCACACGTTTCGTGTAATCTGTGTTTAAAAAAAATAATAATTGATTTCAAATATCCAAAATGAAGACAAGACATTTCGTATGCCCTTAAATTTACTCAGTTATTCTCTATGTCCTCTGAAAGTAAAATGTGATAGGTTACAGTTGCAAGCAATACGGAATAATTGACCTAAGCGATTCTTGTCAAAGATAATGAATTTCCGCATCGCTACCCATTTACATTGTAATTCAGTGTAGTCCTTCTCCTAGAGTGCCCACCAACCAAGGCTAAATGGCTTAGTCTGCCAAGCTACTAAGCCCATAAATAAGAGATGGAATCATATCTTTCCTAAAGGCAATAGTATGAAAGGGAACATAGCAAAATTGGTTAGGATGAAACACGGTTCATTCAAAGCGCTGATATCCGTTAAGCTACCTGCACATCCATTAATGGATTCTCTAATATTCAAATATAAAATAATCTCTCAACATGTGTCTCCTCAGATTTCAGATCTCGCAACCTATCACTCGGTGAACATTCATTATTAGACCTTTATTGTGTATAGACTTTGGTTGTGTTGGTTCTAGAAAATAATCACTTCGTGTTTTATTCCGATTGTGCTGGAAGTTAACAAAAATATTGACAAGGCTTAGTACTCAAAACAAAAAAATATTAGAATATTATCCCTACTATTTTTAATAGTTTTATTGTAATAAACCTATAAAAAGCAGGTATTTTTCTTTATAACCGATAAACTGTTCCACAGGTATTTATATGTTCGTTTTCACAGATATGATGCCCTTCTGCTTATATTAACGAATGTTATGGGATAGCTGATGAGCTGATGATGAAATCGGCAAAACGTGATATTAGGGATAACAGTAATAATCTTTTCCTAACATCAAAACTTATTCCTGTGACGCATATGTAAAAGTGTCAGTTGAAAATATGCTTTTTCTTTAAATCTCTTGGAGATGAGTAGGAGGGTGATAATTAAACCACAAGGAATTCGATCAACCAATTAAATGGTTCTATTTGGGATTGAATTTAAGTTCAAATTGGAAAAGGGAAGAACATATTCTAATCTTTGGGATCTACCAGGTAATTACTTGGATAATTATATAAAGGAATTAGATTTGTAATTATACTGATGAATAGCTTGCAATAATTATTCTAATCTGTAAATGATGCTTTCGATCCGTTTGGGAAGTTTTGGGTGCATAAAGGTAAAGGAAACCCCCCCTTTCATATTGTATCATTCTTTTGTGGAACGCAATACATTTCAAATGTATTACTTTGGGATTTTAACTGCGATTGTGATCATTTTGAAAAGATCAATGCATTCAAAATTTCTCATGTGAAAATCTTACAAGAAACAGAACTGAATAGAGTTCCCATGTTGGTTAGATTCTCGAAGAAAGCATAATTCCAAAATGTATGTGCGTTTTGTGTGTGTTTGCGTGTGTGTGTGTGTGTGTGTGTGTGTGTGTGTGTGTGTGTGTGTGTGTGTGTGTGTGTGTGTGTGTGATATGTATATAAATGAGGATTGCTGAATAGTTTCTTCGGTTGAAATTTCTAAAATCTTTCTATTAAAACTATTTATCAGGAAGATAAATTACTCATGTCCAGTAACTGTTATTGCTCTTTCCAGTACTGATGGCTGTTTCCTTCTTACCATTTTGTTTGAAGTTGTGTGAAACGTCAATATCTTGATTCTGTCATTAGTTTCTGGTCGGGTTATATGTGCTATCTATTTCAGCTGTTGCTAAGTTAATTCATTGGGATTTTATCAAGAAAGAAAACATCCTTAACATACCAAAGGCTCTTGTATGCAGTCAGTTCAATTCTCATAACATTCTCCCTACCGTCTATGTGTGGGTATAAATTAGGGTGCTGAAAATTTATTCCTCCAGCCAAAAAGTGATTCTCCACAAAATTCTTGGTCAGATTTTTGAAAATTGTTTTGGCTAAGAACAATGGACAATTAAACTACAAAGCACTCTGTATACAAAGAACTTCGAGTAAGATTCTCTCGGGTTAAATCAAATGTTTAATAATTATTTTAATTCTTAATGTATCTCTTTACAGATTAGTTCCTATCTCTATTCGCCAATTCTTTTAGGATCTCTGTTTTCTCATTGTATTTATATTTCCTTTGTGTTTGTTGTGTGTCTCGAGAGAATATAAATACATAGGCAAAAAATTTACACATCAAAGTTCTAACAGAATTATTAAGCAACACTGATGGAAACATAATTAAGTTGTCCATTGAAAGGTTTTCATTGTACGATCGTAACACGAAATTCAGCGAAAATATCAGAAGAATTTCCATTTAGTATAATATTGATTGCTTTATACATTGGACAAAAGGGAATTTTTAAAGAATCTTCACCACCCCCACCCTACAAAAAAATTAGAAACAATTGTAAAACAAGGATCCATGTTCTCACAGGATTTATTTAACCTTTACAGCGATGCAATCTCAAGAGAACTAGAAGTCTTACAAGGATTTATTATTGGTTGGCACGATCTTAACAATCTAAGATACAGAGATAACACTGTTGATGACGAGGAAAACAAAAAATCTACAGTAACACGTAGACAAAGCAAATTCCCTTTTGTTTTGGATTGAACCCATTCCGCCTTTGGATGATAAGGACTCTGACAGAACATTATCTTCCGAATTTCATCTGCAGTTACAATTCGCTTCAGAAAGCCTTCAGGATTTTGAACCAATTTTTAAAATGCTCTTATTTTTGGTTGATGAGATTCTGAATGTCCCTTTCCAAAGAATTATCAATTTTTGAAATCCATTTTGTCAGTGTGCTACCAGGGATATAAAAGAGGATACCTTTATAAAGCAATTGTTAAGTTTGATGAAAATTGGTTGAAAGGACAACGATAAATAAGAAAGACACCAGTAAAAATTGCCATTTTTCGCTATTTACGCGCGTTTTCACTACATGGGTGGACTCAATTATCAAGTTAAATGAGTATTAAAGAATCAAATTATTGTTGGCTATAATTGAGTGAAGTTTATATTAGATTGCTTGAAAACTGGTGAAGTGTTTAGTTTAAAATTTGTGTTGAAATCGATTTTTCGTTTTTCGCTAAACGCAGTGACATAGAAATAAAAATGAGGTATCGTTGAGCTTTAATTATGGCATTAATTCCTTTTGAAATTTTTCTTCCTCTCTAGCTAGAACTAACAAGGCGTTATTTAAAGGAACTTCTGTAAGTACCTGGCAACCCCAAGTTGAGAAATGTCAAGGAGATGTAAGAAATTGTTGCCACCAGTTCACGTATGACAATCTAACACAAATGTGTCAGATTCGCTTGATTTATGTACGGTTAAATACTTCTAAAAGAGTCAGCACACATTTCTCAGTAAAGGTTATTTTATATTGTATCTGTATGAGAAAGATTTATTGATTTCGGTGATAAAATTATTTAATTTGACAATAAATATTGTGGTTCTACATAAGAATAATAAAAACACCATGAACGTAATATGTGAGTAACAACGAAAGTTTAAGGAAAATCTTGATATCAATGTTAATATTAACCGTTTCCTTATAAGGAAACATTCGGTATTCATTGAACGTGCAGGCAGTGATACTGTCGTTTGACATTTATAAAGTTTTTCTATTATTAGCTCCAGCTACCACAAGGAAAGTTGGTTCTTTGTGTTGTGCCAGAAAGATTTTCTCGTCTGCGTCCATTCTTCAAATCCATAAATCAACCATCCGTGCATGCATGGAATATTGCTGTCATATATTGTCTGGTGCCTCCACTGTACGTCTCGAGGTCCTTGACAAAATCCAGAGAGGAATATGCAATGCTATAGGTCTCAATCTGGCATCTCGTCTATAGTCGCGTGCCGCGACTTCCCTCTGTCTCTACAAGTATTTTCACGGCAACTCCGACGACGAGCTACTTTCGCTGGCTACCAGAATCCATGAATTGAAGCGAGCTAGTAGGCTGAGTTCTCCACTGCCTTAACCAGGCATTGAACTCACACTCTTTTGGATCCTGTCACTGGATCTAACACCTTTATCCACTGTGTCATGTGTCCTTGAAGACATCTGTGTATGAATTACTGGGTATTATAAATCTAATGTCTCAGCAACCATTTTTTACCAGTGCTCATGTCGCAATTTTTTAATGTTATCAATTCATGTTTTTATCAGAGCTCATATTGCAATTTGTGTCGTTGTTATCGCTTTTCTCTGGCACTCTTTATTACTGGTTCCCATATTGTATTCATTTTTATGCTGGGCGGCTTAGGAGACTTTTGTGGTCTAGCATATCGCTGATTCCTCTAGAAACCTTTCTGTCTCATCTAGCTACCTCTGTATCATTCTTCGAGGCTTTAATCAATGCCGAAGTGGTTAAGTGCCTTAAATTCATGATCTACTCTCTGACAAACAATATGGTTTCCGCTTTGCCCAGTCTACTACTGGCGTACGGCTGACATACATACGGCCATAAAGGAATTTGTATACCAAGCTTTTGATAATAACGGCGAAGCTCGAGCTGTGGCTCTAGATAACTCTAATGCGTTTGATAAGTTTTTGGCATGCAGGCTTTCTACATAAGCTTCAGGGATACGGTACTACAGGAAGATTATTTGATTTAATCCTATCATTCTTGTCAAACCGTGGATTGAGGGTCGTCCTAAACGGGCCCTCCACCTGTTCATTTCATACGAACGTTGGGGTTCCCCAAAGCTCTATCCCCGGGTCTTAGTTTCTGATCTTCATCAATGATTTTCCTGATGTCGACAATTCTCAAGCAGGCATCTACGCAGATGACACTGTCTCAATAGTAAATCCGGAATTGCTGACAAAGATTTTATATCCGTTGGTCTCGAAAAAGACCTCTAATGTGTGGTCGACTGTGGCAGATAATGTAAATTTTAATACCTCCAAAACGAAACTGCTATCATTTATCTACCACTTGAACTTAAAGACACTCAAACTCCTGAACAAGACGAAGGCCCAATCAAGAGACTTCCGCGAGAGCTAGCATAAATGCTATTCAAGATGGCGGCTTTTAAACTAGTATATATACTTATATCTATTTATATCTATCTAGCTATATATATATATATATATATATATATATATATGAGTGTGTATTTGTATGATATATATGCATGAACTTTGACCTAAATATGCATATGAACTTTCATATATATATATATATATATATATATATGGGTGTTTATTGTATTTGCATGATGTATATGAATGAACTTTCATATATATATATATATATATATATATATATATATGTGTGTGTGTGTGTGTGTGTGTGTGTGGTTACGCCCCACACACATATATATGTGTGCGTCTGATTTATATACATGAATGTGCATCTAAGTATGTATAAGATCTTTATATATATGTATGCATGTATGTATGTGCTGACAAGCAAACACACACACACACACACATATATATATATATATATATATATATATATATATATATATATACTAAAGAATAATTCATTGTTATTGAAAGAAAGAAAGAAAGAAAGAATACGTCGAAGAATTACTGCTTAGCTTTCAGTGTCGCGTGCCATTCTTCCCACATCTCCAGGGCGTTTAATTTTCCACCCGTTGCCACCAGTCAAACCATTTACAGTTGCGCTTTAAACAGAACGTCATTTAACGGTGAACGGAAGACTTCGCTGCCACCATTTTCCTGCATTCACTTCACTCAGTTTCACATTTCTTTGTTGCTCCGTTGCGTTTTGCAGTTTATTTGATTACCTTGGTGCCTTTTCAGAAGAAGAGGCGGAACAATATACGTGACAAGAGCAGAATAGTTCGTTATAGATTAAGAAAACCTGAAAATGATTGTTTTATCGTAGAATTATGAGGAGTCAAGGAATTCTGTAATCTATTTCCGATTGTTTTACTTGCATTTTTTTCTGTCAAATCTTAACCAGTTCTTTGCTTTCTTACTTTTATTTACCATATCTTGTAACCGAGTTATCAAAACCGCAATTGGTTTAACAATAACTTTATTACTTTTTGGTACAGGGAAGCATAATGTAGAATAGAACGAGGGAAGGGAAAGTAGGGAGCACCCAGCGAGGATCGAAATCACTACTCAGTCGTAAATATTCTAGTAAGACAAGCTTGCTAACCATTACACCGCCTCGAGGTGCCCAAGTTATTCTTGTTGTATGCCGCCTTTCGTTGTCATGGAGCACACATTTTCCTATTGATAAGTGCAGGATGCATTTGAATCATATCTTTCTGCTGGAACTATAAATGTGCATTTAGTGCTCCATTGATTTTTAAGTACTATAAAATAATAATGTCCCGTCGATTCCATCACACGCATAGCATTAGCTTTTTCCAAGGAGCTCAGCTTTTTGGAATCGCTTTTCGAAATTTATCCTTTTGCCTTTTGTGTTGAACATTGTCGTATGTAACTTATTTTTCAACTCTTGTTATATTAAAGGAACGTTTAGTTAGGATGGTTCATTAGTAATTACAATTGGTTTCTAAAAACGTAAATTAATTTTGACTCAACTTAATATTTCCATATATAATATTAATAATAATAATAATAATAATAATAATAATAATAATAATAATAATCGACGGAAAATGTTATGAAGCCATTTCTGACCCTAAATCTCTGCATGGGACCAAGAAGGAAATATGTATACAAGAGAAATCCAAGGAAATAATGGGTAGGATTTCTTGGCGCGTGCATTCAGGACATAAGCGACCATGGCTCTACATAACTTCCTATCCCTATGGGTTTTTAGCATTTTTCTCCATTTGGTAAGAACTCTGATCCTCGTTACGTCATCCAATCATACGCGCTCTTCAGATAAGTTTTTCGCTGCCTTCCCCCTAAGTCCCTTACAATCGATAAGTGGGGGGGTAAGTTTTCTGAGCATCTTATTATGTATCCTAGGATTTCAGCTGCCTTTTCCTGATTCTGAGAAGTGGCCATTTTCGTTGAGACTTTTTTTGTTACATATTCGTTCCGTTCATTAAATTCTCGGTATCCTTCTGTATAACCAAAATTCTGCTGCCTCCAATTTTCTCCTCATCTCTGGGGAGATTGTCCAGAATTCACTGCCGTATAAGAGGATCGATGTTACATGCTAATCCAGTACACTTTTCACTGTTTCTAACAAAATCTTTCCCTTTCTTAACATCTTGTTTTGCTTTTTTTCAAGCTCAATGCATGTTCGGATCTTCGGTGTCGCATTGCTCATCCTCAGTTCCACACTTGCAGTATATTTAAACTTTTACACATACTTGATGTTGATATCTCCAATTTGTAAATTAGTAAGCCACAAAAAGAACCAACTAAGTACTCTCTTTCTTAATTACACAGATGACAAGATAAAATTTTAAAAGTATTTATAGGTAGAAAGTAGATGACAAATATCCTTTTAGCCTTGAAGAGATATCGAATAAAATATTCATAATAAAAGAGGCTGGATATTAGCAAGAGAATGATGTAATTTTTTATATAGAAAAATATAAAATTACTATGATACCACGGGTAGGACTTAATTTTCAAAATGTCGAAAACCTTTCCTTCAGTCACATTCTATCCGTTGATGTATCATTGTATCGATTGAATT
>CAHIKZ030001225.1:515000-652500 GCA_903632075.3 Acanthosepion pharaonis
TCTTTTCTTTGTTTCTAACGATTCTTTTTGTTTCTTGATACACTGCTTAGCTTTTGAAAGGCATCTTTGGCTATCCCAATGCGCCTTTTGATTTTACTAAATTTGCTAAATACTTTTACTCACTCAAATAAAAAATATTTCTTTCGAACAGTGCAGGTTATATGATTTTATAAGAACTATTTTTAATATTACTTACTCTATTTATATACTATAACTTAAATTCTACATCTATCCTTTCTTTTAAACTATTCAGACATATCATATATATATATATATATATATATATATATATATATATATCCCTCACTGGGAAGCAACTAAAGGATGACCGCCAACTTTAGCCTTGAAATAGATACCCTACCAACCTTAAAAAAACCTCTCAGAAGATGATGAATCTATAGATAAGAATTAACTCTCTGACCACTTAACGAAGAAAACTAGCCTAGCCACTCCCACAATAACGAATGTTATAACGGACCATGCCTAAAAACACACGTAAACCAAGAGATAGCTTATTCCTAAAATTTCGCTTGAAGATGAAACGGGACTAAACACCTCACTTCAACTTAATTTTAATAATTATTTGGATGGTTTCGGCTCTCGTTTTTGAAACATGAGAACTCTTTAAGTGAAGGAATCATATTTTTAAACAAAAAATATTATTATTATAATAAAGTTCTACTTCTTTATGGAGCACTGTCTTCTTAAAAATAAAAACAAAAATACTAAGGAACTCCGGATTATGCACCCAACGTGTTCTTTTTCTATTTTATGCATACATGCGCACTTATATATATATATATATATATATATATATATATGTGTGTGTGTGTGTGTGTGTGTGTGCGCGTCCTTGTGCGTGTGTGTGAAAACTGAAATATATATATGAATATATCTAAAAGACAATATTAACTAATTGAAAGGAATTATAGGAATTTTTTTTTTCAAAGCGTTTCATTCTTTCAGGAACTTCATGAAAGGCAAAAGGCATAGATGTCGATTTCGGAAATATTATAATTACATTTGTAGACATAGAAAGATAACACTACTTTCCAGATATCTGTCTTCTTTCGTATGTTGGTGTATTTCGAATGAACCACAAAACAGAGCAAAGAATGGAACGAAATGAGTTACCTTACTGAATATAAACACACACGCACACACACACACACATATATATATATATATATATATATATATATATATATATAAGTGTGTGATTGAAATAAGGAAGCCTGACATCACTACTGTCAAAAAGGAAGAAAAACAGTTTAGGATTATCGACATAGCGGTACCAGGGTAGATAAATGTATTTAAGTAAAAGAAAAAGGAGAAAACGTATCAAGATTTGAATCTTGACATAACATGCTTTGTAGATTTTTTTTTTAAGTAGAACTTATTGCTGTTGTTGCAGGCGTACTTGAAACAGTGACTGACAAAAATGACTGGTTTCAATCGGGAATGTGATCAGAACGGACATGCTTCTAGATCACTGGTTGGGTCAGCCGACATGCTTCTAGCATCACTGCTTGGGTCAGCCAAAATTCTGGTAACGTGATTTGTCGATGCATAGAACTGAAGAACTAGCAGAACCCATGGTCATCTACTATGAATCGCCACTGGATGTTAAATTACGTTAAATTTAGAGCTGATTGAGAAAAACAAATAATAATTCAGATTCGATTAAGAACAAAAAATAATTACTTGGCGTATCTTTGATGAATTTCCTAAAGGAACAAAACGCTTATATTTTGTTTAAAATTAGATACATTTATGGACGACGGAAAATGTTTTATAGAAATTTTCAGGCGCAATGGAATAGCGAATGGTACCTTCCAAAACAGAACAAGGTATCTTTCATTAAGAATAAAAACTAAAGAATGCTGGATCGCTATATCATATCTTATAATCTCTATGGCAATTAATTTCCACACAGAGGATGAAGAGACTTGAAGCGACAGACATGTTGTTCGACAGAAGGACGCAGAGGATACCATGGACAAACAAGAAATTTTAAGGAAAAGAAAATTAAAAGTACATGTATACTAACAATCAGAAAGAGACAGTTGAAATTTCAGGGTAAATAATGAGGATAGTAGGTTTGCTTAATATAATACTCCCAAGAGGCAGGAGAAGCAAAAGAAAAGTACGCTGGTGAAAGAATGTGTGTGAATGAACGGCAGAGCAGGGAATTGCTGCCTAGGATTGTAAGAGAGGGGAAGTTGTGGAGCACAATAATCGCTCTCAGACTGCAAACGCACGAAACTATGATCTGTAGGTATACATGTATCTGAACATGGGTAGGTATAGATTTTTGCCTGTGTGACTGTAGGCATATAACGGTCACTATTTTTATATTTAATACAAAACTTTTATTTATTTTGGCTTTTTTTTTTCTCTCGCAAAAATTGAGTTTGTTCTTTTGAAATAGAGATCCAAATAACAAAACACCAACATTCTAAAAAATTTCTTTCATGAAATGTCTTTGATATCCTCCTTTGTAAAGATGCCTGAAGATGCCTGAAGAGGTCTACCGTAGCGTGAACGTTGAAGTTGAGAATCGAATAGATACTTTTTTCTCGTGCGACAAAAATGAAGAAAAATTTCAATAATAAGAAAAGATTCCTCTTATTTTGTTTCAAACCTTTTGACATACCAAAACTACTCACATCTTGTCTCCATTTTTACTAACTTTATTACTTGTTTAAAACACGCGAAAGCGACGTCCAATTGAAGTTCACGTTTTACTTTTAAACTATATCTTTTGGAATGATCAAACAAGATTTAGATTGTACTCGATGCAATTTAAAAGTTAATTTCATTTTTTTTCTTTTCAATCGAAAAGGTGGATTTCATCTAAAAATTCTCAATTATGTAAAAGAGAACATTGAAATTTTTTTACGAGTTAATCATACGTTATATCTATTTTATTTTTAGTTGTCACTGAGAAAAAGGATCGATTTTCTGTGCATATGAGTAACTATTATTCTTTATATTTCTGGTGGACGTGTTATTTTTCTCTGTTCACGAGTGTGGTTCTCTATCTACGACTGAGAATGTTAATGTGTTTTTGTGTCTATTAAACTGATTCATAAATAATTTCCGTTGTTGTTTATCAATTTTATTCTCCAAATAATAATGTGCAATGGAATTTTATTTAGTTAAACCTTCTCCATTATTTATAACCATCTTTCATAAATTTCGGTACCATTTGAAGAAAAAAGACGGGTTTGATATGAAAAGTTTTAGCCGAGTTCTTGCATCTGGTTTTCATTTAGAAAGTGTCTCCACCCCATCATAAGCGTTTTACAGCGATCAAAAAAAAAGAAAATAATCGGTTGGTGCCAGGTCAACTGGAGATTGGGATAAACATTCCTTCCTGAATTATTCTTGCTGTGGAGATTTTCCAAGCGAAGCTCAGATGTGGCACAAGCCCGAAAGTAGAGGTACCTAGTCAGAATCGAACTCACTACTCAGTCGTAAATGTTCTAGCAAGACAAGCTTGCTAACCATTACACCGCCTCGAGGCGCCCAACTTTTTTTTGTTGTATGCCGCCTTTCGTTGTCATGGAGGAGCACACATTTTACTTTTGATAAGTGCAGGATGCATTTGAATCATATCTTTCTGCTGGACCTATAAATGTGCATTTGGTGCTCCATTGATTTTTAAGTAATATAAATTAATAATATCTCGACTATTCCATCACACGCATAGCATTAGCTTTTTCCAAGGAGCTCAGCTTTTTGGAATCACTTTTCGAAATTTATCCTTTTGCTTTTTGTGTTGAAAATTGCCGTATGTCACCTATTTTTCAATCCTTGTTATGTTATATTTAAGGAACGGTTAGTTAGGATGATACATTAGTAATTACAATTGGTTTCTAAAAACGTAAATTAATTTTGACTCAACGTAATATTTCTATTTATAATAATAATAATAATAATAATAATAATAATAATAATAATAAATGGAAAATGTCATGAAGCCATTTCTGACCTTAAATCTCTGCGTGGGACCCGCAAGGAAATATGTATACAACAGAAATCCAAGAAAATAATGAAAATAATTAATAATTTTTAAATTCTGAGAAAAATTCAAAAAGAAAAAATATTCAGAATATAGCGAACTACTATCAACTCTTAAAAGGCATGAAAATAATTACATGTGCAAATTAATCACGTCCCACCCCTGGAGAATTAACAAAATGACAGGAGAGTTCCATAGAATCACTGAAAATTGAAGATGCGCACGTTCCCCATCTTGTTAATCCCATTGGAGTTGCATTCCATTAAAGCTACACTTTGTCGTGTTCATTACCAATACAAACTTTTTTTCTCGAGACGGGTGACGTTTTTACAAAGACTTGTTTTTTTAAATATTTTTGTTACTTTTATGCATTTTTAAATATAAATTGAAGAAAACAGATATATTGTGAAAATAGTTACAAATTGTTAAACATTGTGTCTTCATTTTCTTTTCTTATAAATTTTCTCTAAATCTTGTAAAACATTCGAAAAGTTACGTCAATAATTTTATTCAATAATAATAATAATAATAATAATAATAATAATAATAATAATTTGTCTTTATCTAAAATGAAAAATCTTTTCTTAATAAGTGTTGTTTGTATAGAAAATCTACTGAAATTCAATACGCACGATAATTTAACAAGAAAACCATCATTTACTTTAGGTTTAAGATGAGATTCTTGATAAAAGACTGTATCAGAAAATTAAATCAATAAAATAAAACAGAAAAACAGCAAATAATAATAATAATAAATAATACAAGTAGAATAATCAGAACTAATCACCCAGGCATCGTGATCAAAGACGACAAGAACAGAAGGTGTTTTCTTATTGACATTGCAGTTCCTGCAGAATATAAGGTATCTTTAATGATTTTCCAAAAAAAATATCAAAATACAAGGATCTTGAAGTATAAATCTCAAAAATGTAACACATGAGAACATCAAAAATTCCAGTTGTAGTTGGAGTTTTCGGATTGATTAGAAAATGTTCCGATAGACTTATTGAAAGGATTCCTGGTAGTCATTCCTTAAAGAAATACAAAAAAATTGTACTCACAAATACAGCTCATAACTTACAAAGGTCTTTATCAATGTGAAATTTGTGTCGTTAGTTATTTTTTGTTTTGTTTAGTTTTTTTCTTCTCAAACATTGATCAGTGGAATACGTCATGATGCTATTTCTGATCTTAGGTCTCTGGTTGGGATCTGGAAAAGAATGAGTACACACCAGAAATCATAGCAAATAATAATAATAATAGTAATAAGTATCAATATCGGTGAAAATTTCATGGTTTTTCTATTTTAAGTTTTTAATGATTCATAATTCTTAATTTAAGGATTGAATAAACTCATTACAAGTTCCACGATTAAAATATATTCGTAAACATTTCCCGAATGCACTGTTCCATATTTAAGCTATATTTCAGACCTGAATGGCTGGATTCAGCATGGTAAATTATTTGTATCAATATATTTAAGTAGTTTTAGTAGTGATTAAATTTGTAAATAAAAAAATGTATTGCTCTCTTTGAAAATAAAATTTCCTGGGAAAAAGAATCTAAGATGCGTGATTCGAAAAACAGCAACAATTTAGGGATGTTACATGCCGTGATAATAATTTCAAAGATGTCAAGTGACTGTCAGTGAAACTGGAAGACAATTATATTTTACACATGTAATCTTAACTACTTCTCACATCGTGTCAATTGTCATTTCAGTTGCTAAACTTTATTGATTGTTACTGTCGCAACGAAATTCTCGTTTGTTTCGGAAGTAAAACCGGAGAAAACTTCGATTTGAGAAGGTCTGCTCATTTTTATTAACACTGACCAATCAAAACTGTCATATTTCCTCTTGAAAATTTGCAGTTGGTCTAATAAATCGATTCGGCATCTGTCACGATGCAATTCTCTTTTGTTTCTCAAGAAAAACTGGGAAGGACTTTGATCGGTTAACGTCCGCACAAATTTTGATACTTCAAAATTGTCATATTTCCTTCACAAAATTTCTAACGATTCTAATCTTTTTTTATTTTCCATGCCCTCCTTGAAGTCAGGAGCAACAATGTCTCTTCATAACCTTCTGTTCTTTGTGGCTTTTACTAGGGTACGGCTTTTTGCTATCTCTCCTAATACCTGTCCTGCTAACAAATTACAAAACTCGTTAGGTAGGTTACTCACTTCTACCCGCATTCTCTCTTGCCTTCAAAATAGCCTGTTAGTGTGAAATTCTCCAAGCCTTCTTTCCTCATTACCTACCCTAGAAATTTCATTTGCCACTTTCTGACTTTAACTATGTGTCCCTTTTCCTTTTATCCCTAAAACTTCCTCATTACTCATATTTTCAGTCCATGGAATTCTTTTATGCTTCTGTAGAACCATATTTCGTCACTTTTCATCCGTGAAAAGATTGTCCAGCATTCACTGCTATATAGGAGAGCCGATATTAAATAAGAATCCAGTAGAATTTCTTTGCTTCTAACAAAATTATACCGCTTCTTAATACTTTGCTTAGCTTTTGGAAGGCATCTTTCGCTATGCCAATGCGTCTTCTTAGATATTTAGATATTTGTACATGTCTCCAATTTATAGTTCGCATCATAGACTCTTCTTTTTGCTGACAACCATACATTCTGTCTTCTTACAGTTGATGCTTACTCCTTTCATCTTGCTTTCCTTCTTCAAGGGGCAATAAAAGATTAGAATCGTTAGAAATTTTGTGAAGGAAATATAACAATTTCATTTCAACATTCAGTAACACTAAATCATCTACAGACGTGTTTATACGTCGATTCTTTTTATGACCTTCTAAGCTTGAAATGAATCTAATTGTCATCTCATACATCTGGTAGAGGTACAGCCACCCCTCTAGTACCTCAAAGTCCCCCAGTTTCTGAATAACTATAAATAAATAAAAATGTCTAAAAATGAAACTTATTTACCAAAATAATTGATAAGGAAGGGGTTAAAAGGGATAGCCGCTTTATCGGCCGAAATCCGCAGACCAGAATCCACAGTTAAGGCATTTATGCTCCTTTTAGGCACATCTGTTAAAATAGAACGACTTAAGCAATATGTCCAATTTTATAGACAAATGATTTTCTTAAAAAGAAGTACTTACTAACCAATGATGGTAAAATATTTCAGTTTTCAAGCAGTAAAGTGTGATAATTCATATAATTACTAGTAGCTTGGCTCCTTTGAATCCAGTGCATTTCGGTTAACCCCTTCCACGGCGTACACGTGTATATGCCTTATTACCGGATGTGTCTTTTTTCTGACACGAACGAATAAACACGTCGAAAACATAACATTCAAAAACCAGCTACAGACATAAATGTCCAATGTTTCTTTGTAAAGCAACGGTTAATATTATGAACTTATTCAGTTCATCACTTGTATTATGTAATATTCAGCTTATACCATCATCTCTTGAATTTGTCGTTTGTTTGTAGGTATGCTCAGTGGTCATGATCGTGAGTATCCAGGCGAATATTTGCAGCTGTAGTAGTACCATATGAGCTGGTAACCATCGTTCAGTGATTGAATGATCGACTGAAAAAATGCACGGAATAATCTGCACAAAACACTGAATATGATTTAAAAATCTATCTTTCTGCAAGAACGTACACACTCTAAAGGAGTTTAAGCTGCAATTTAGAAGACAAGAAAGATAATCAAGTTGAAGGCTATCTGTATAAATAGACATTACCCCAGGATTAAAAGCTTGATCTTTCAACATCTAGTGAAAGAAAACATTTGTAGCTTTCACATGAAAATATCTGTAGACTGTATATCGCGGCTACCATAACTTGATCTACGTGTATAATCCTTTTATAGCTTAGTTAGCATAGTCAAAGATTGAGACTTCGGATGAGATCCAATATGCTGTCAGGTTTGTGACATAATATTCCACATATTTTAGCCCAATGACATGATTTAACAATTGCAGTATTGGCTTTTTTTTTAGTTATTTTGAAATCAAGTATACGGATATTAGAGTGCTGAGAGCGTGTGTGCACTTTTTTGTGGGGTACTGTTGAATAAATCGCATTAGAAATCAATGAGTATGCATATTTTCACCGATTTTACCTTTTGAATGATTTTTACTTAATTATTCCTTTTGCATATCCGCGATATTTCAGAGGAATGGAAGATTCGTGATATAAGGTAATAAGAGAATTTGCCTACAGACAGAAAAGAATTTAATCGATAGGTCATAGAAGTAAGGGAAAGACGTTACTCATAATAAGTTTTCTGTAAAAGGCAGCAGTTTTCAAGCAGTAAAATGTGATAATTTGTATAAATACTAGTAACTTGGCTCCTTCGAAAAAGGTGGATTTCGTTTAACACCTTCCCCGGCGGAGACGTGTATATACGCTTTTACAGAATGATCCTTTTTTTTTTCAGACACGGACGGATAAACACGTCCAAAATTTAACGTTCAAAAATCAGCTACAGAGGTGTTTACACGTCGATCTTGATTTCTTTTTATGACCTTCTGTGGCTGAAAAGAATCCAATTCTCCACTCATACGTCTGGTAGAGGTGTAGCCATTACACCGGTACAGCTACCTCGGTTTCTTAATTACTATAAATAACAAAAAAAATTCGTCTGAAAATGAAGCATATTTCCCAAAATAATTCGTGGGGGAGGAGTTAAACGGTATATCTGCAACGGAAAACTGCTTTGAAGAAACAAATCCGCAGACCCGATTCAACTATAAAAGCATAAAGGAAAATCTATTTCAATGAAACGACTGATTAAGCGATAAGTCCAATTTTATAGACAAATTATTTTTGGAAAAAGAAATACTTGCGAACCCCATGATGATAAAATATTTCTGGATATTCTTATATTTATATGGCCGATATGTCATGCTATATATGAAAAGGGTGAGCCTTTCTTTTTATAATATATATATATATATATATATATATATATATATATATATATATATATATATATATATATATATATATATATATATATAAAATACACCTAAAGAGCCAGATAAACGTACCAAGGTTTCACCTACACGGATCTTCAGGGAATATTTCATCTACACGGATCGTCGTGGGTGAAACCTTGGTAGGTTTATCTGGCTCTTTAGGTTTAATTAGGTTTGCTCTACTTAGCGTATCGAGCACTTTACTTACTCGTATCGGGTTTTTTTTCTTTGGACTCTGAACTTGGATGCCAGACGATTATCTTCGGCTGACGTACATGTTCTCAGTTCTTTCTTTTTTTTTTTTTTTTGTACCTTTTTTTCCCCTTCGTCTGTTTATTTACATATCAAAGTTCCCAAGGTTGTCCGGACGAGTATAATTTATATATATAAATATGTAATTTATACATATTTATAAGATTATATATATATATATATATATATATATATATATATATATATATATATATATATTATAAATTAATTAAAATAGGGTTTTTCGCTACACAGTTCTAACCATGTTTCAAAATGGAAACTTATTGTTCTCTCTCTCTCTCTCTCTATATATATATATATATATATATATATATATATATATATATATATATATATATATATAGAGAGAGAGAGAGAGAGGGAGGAGATAAAGATATAGATATACAGAGAGATATTATAAAAACAAGGTTCACCCTTTTTAAGGCCCGGGTGCAATTCGAGATACAGTCTTATGTTTGCGGGCCATTTCTGTGTATAACAGTGGAAGAAACTGGTTAACCCCGGCTTTGAACAAGTTCAGATTAAAGTGACCGGAGAAACATCTTGTTAGTAGTCTTTCCTATGAGGTACTACACAAACTACTCGAGTGGAACTTACTTTTCAGCGATGGAATACGAAGGGAATGTAATTGGTTTGCTACTATGTAAGTGGCATGGCGTGTTCTTGATGTGAAGGTTTTGCTCGGCGGGATCAGCGAATGTAGTCCATCATATATATTATATCTATCTTAATTTATGTATTATATTAAATATTAATATATACTATATTAAAAATTATCCATATTATACATATTAACATATATTGAAAGTTTAATGTTAATATACAATACACGCGAATCAATTATTTTATTATTTTGCATTATATGGACTTCTAGATATTTTGTAATTCAATCTTTTATTCTTGAATATGTTCGTTTTTTTAATCTTCGGAATTTAACTTTAATTGCAGCAATTTATGTGGCTTCACGGATATTTCCCTTGATTGAATATCGATTACTAATCATGTATACATCACTTAATAACTTGACTAAAGTTTTTCTATTTAATTAATAACGAAATAGCCTGCTGGTCATTTCATTTATTGGTATCTTTGATGATTTTTATAGCCAGGCGCTTGATACCTAGTTTTATAGACTGTTAAAGTATATTGTCTTATATAATAAACTCTTTAGCTAAAAGCTTTTTGGTTGGGACCTGAACCACACAAAAACCTTTTTTGTTAAAGACTTTACAATAGTCAGCATTCAAAATTATAAGTATCATCAAATTTATTGATAGCTCTAGAGTCATCAATAAATTTGACGAGATTCATAATCTATACCAGCCATTATCGGTTCATCAAATACTGGCTCTACTTTCATCACCAAAATTTATTTTTGATTAATCAGTTTACTTACATTATTTACATTATTTACATTATTCAGACTGTTATCCTATATATTATGTTATATATTATTCGGACTGTTATATTTCCAAAATTTCGGCCATTGTAGGCTCCGGCTTTCGTTTTGTTTTGTTTGGTTTGGTTTGGTTTATACCATATCAACCTCAATCGATTATTTGATGCCGACAAAATTTTTATTTCTGGTAAAATTTTTTTCTTCAAAAATGTATCGCTGGTAATATTTTTTTTCAATAATGTATTACTGGAAATAATGTATTATGTATGATATGTCCCGGAAAAGGATATATTTGTTCGAAGTAGCAATGTGGTTGTTGACTACTGTAACCAGGTAGTACAATCTAACAGGTAACCGTAATGGACTGGTCCGCGTCGTAGTGGTAGGCAATAGGCGAAGACAATAGGCGAAGACAATAGGCGTCGTCTGTACCTCCACATCAGTCTGTATTTATGGCTGACACCAGCCAATCATATTACTGCGAGAGGGAACCCATGTGTATGCATATCCATTACTGGTAGTATTTTTTTTACAAAGTATTTCTAGTATTATAACCTAGTTTAGACTTTCATAGTGTTTTAACCTCAACTTGGGGGTTTACTATTTACCCATAGTTGGGACCCTAACAAGTGCTGCGCCCTCGGATCAGGGTGGACATGGGAACACCAGCGATTAAGAGGTTGTTCCACGATCATCAATATCTTCTGATCAGAGGCCTTGCTGTTTGAAGTAGTTTATCGTCTTACCCAGGACGGGCTCCAACTCTCTTCAGATGATTTGAATTTCGAACCAAACCCTTTATTTCGTTCACTGAGGTAGATTTTAATGTTTTTGTTAATTTTTGGGTCTAGTCACTGCATCTAATCAACGTCTTTATCCACTGGGATGAGAACCTAAAGAGTTATGAGTTCAATACCAGACCACAACCGAAACGAGGCAGATTTGAGTTAAAGGGAAATCACTGAAGACATCTAGAAGAGGCATGACACGTGGAACTAGAACAATCTACCCCGGTGGATGAAAGAAAGGGTTCGGTTCGAAATTCAAATCACTTGAAGAAGGCCGGAATGTATAATGGCCGAAACGTTCTGAATATAGCAATGAAGATGTTTCAAAAAACGTACGACTCATACAGCAATCGCTATCGCTTGACTTAAAATATTTCTGCCCTTCCTTACCTTTAAAGGAGTGCCCTTTGCCGTGCTGATGTTGCTACATGCCTTACTTCTTGCCTATCTCCCACTGCGAATTTTTTTCTTAGCTCTATACTAAATATTAAATCTGTTACGAAAAAAGAACTAAACCAAATGAACACAAAACGATCAGCTTTAAAAATGGACTCGTAACTGGAAAAACCGAATGAAAAAAGAATGTTAACAACAAATACTTTTTCATACTTAACCCAGTTCTGCGGAATCAGAATCAACGTTGAGTTTAAGCGGGCGAATGAGACAATTGGAGTAAAGTACCATGCAGATTTAAATTTTTCCCACTTGTGACGAATGCAGCTATCGATTTTTTTAGCATGCTAGTTAACATTCGTCAGCCGTTGGATCTCACGCTGGCCAATAGAATCTTCCTGCCTATTTGTGGCCGCCAGCTATTGGCTCTCACTCTGGCCAATACAAAATGGCCGCAAACTACATGAAAACTGCCGTAGAAGCATGAAAAAATCGATTATTTCCACTATCGATGGGAGTTGGGAAATGCAAAGTCGGTCTTGGCCTTTTCGCTAATTTGGAGATTGTGCATGTAAATTTTGGTGCAAATCCGTCAAAAATTGCGGCCGTGCATTCGTTACACACACACACACACACACACACACACACACACACACACACACATCCTGCCTTTTATAGATAGAAGATAATAACAGCTTCCAGAGGTTTGAGACTTTCTTTGAGACCACCTCTTAATTGCTAATGTTCTCATGTCCACCCTTGCTCAGGGTGGTAGCACCTGTCAGTGTCCCAGTTATGGGTAAATAGTTAACCACCCCAAAAGGGTTCACAACACTATGAAAATATAGAAATAGGTTTTAATACCAGCAATACATTTTTGAAAAAATGATATTATAAGCAATATATATTTGGAAAAAAAACAGTACCGGCATTAAATAAGGTATTGAGGTTAATATGCCGTAAATCAAAACGGGCTAGACCAAAGTTTGCGCAAGGAAAGACTCAAAATCCTAGAAGCGATTATTATACAAAATAAAGAATGCACATTAAATAAGATATCATCCATACAGGAGATTGGATATTAGGATTAAAATTAACAAAGAAATTAATTAATTGATTGCATTGTTTGTACTGCCTCTTTCCCAATAGCAGTTACAAATGACTTCATGGTAGACAATTTCAAACGTCCAGGGTCGGAATTAACACACACACACACACACACACACACACACACACACACACATATATATATATATATATATATATATATATATATATTGCGTGAATGAAGACATTCGGGATGATTTTATGTCATTATGGTAAATAAGCCACAAAATCTTGCATTCCCAAAAGCAGTTGCAGCACTAATAAGGAGAGCTCATCAAAACAATCGCTATGAACATATTTGTCGAAATGACAGAGGGAAGCCACTTCACACGGCGGAAGGAAACTGATTGAATTCGAGATGACAGTTCAAGATCAATTATATTACAGATTCTTTGAATTTCGTCAACTGTTCCGATATATATATATATATATATATATATATATATATATATATATATATATATATATAAAAGTGAACATAGGTCAACACTTAGAGGCGACAGTCTGTTTCATGCTATATGCAATCGTCAGGCCTGACGATTGCATATAACATGACGATTGTATATAGCATGAAACAGACTGTCGCCTCTAAGTGTTGACTTCTATGTTCACTTTTATATTTACACGCTCTATCTCTGATATTGAGCACTTTATTCCATAAATATAGCATACCTTAAGACTATATTTCTTTTATATATATATATATATATATATATATATATATATATATATATATATATATAAAGTCATCCACAGACAGACTGTTTCGCTTTTTCACAGCTCTTCAGTGTGGCTAGACATCCGGTTGCCTCTAGCTAGATCAAAACCAGACTGAATTGTCAATCGGAGATTCTGAGCCGTCTGCGCATGGCAGGGATAAAGGTGAATTTTAGCGTATTTATTTTTAGATAAACATACTCGGTGACCGACAGTGACTCAATTCGCTTTTGCCGAAGTGTCTCGCTATATCAGCCACAATAGACACTGTTTACAAACCCACACCTCTTCCCCAGAGAGCTCAACTGAAATTGATTTTTCAGGAGCCAATCAGTTAACCTGCCTAGCAATAAATCTAGCAATTGATTCAATATAATCACTCCTCTTCGTGTCAGTAGAAAACGAGCACCAAGAAGTCGAAAATAGTTTCTCCACTGGGGTTTAGCATCAGCCATGCTGATGTCAGGCAGAAAAGCTTGTCTATGGTAATTAAATGAAAGCAGTTTTGTTTCGTTAAAGTTGCAGTTTTTAAAACAATACATTACCTGTGTAATTTTGAAAGGTAATCATCAGAAATATCATAAACAAATATTTTTTTCTTTCAAGTATCCAATAATTCTTTCTCTGTCTGTCAGTTAAAAGTAGAAAAGGTAAACACAGAAAGAATAATAGGGAATCATGATAGTATATTTTCAAGAATCCGATGTTAATTTCCGGAAATTGACACAATGGAAGAAACTCATTTACAGGTAGCTGCCTTTTAAGTCCAAGACTTACTCACAGGCAGATTTATGAAGGTAAAAAATATGCAAAGAAACGAAAGAAACTATAGTCATCAATCAATGGCAGGAAGAATTTAGGAGAATCGAGAAAAAAAGGAAATTACAAAATATAAAGAAATAAAAAAGGTAAAAAGAAGGAAATGACTGAGATATTTCTGTTTCTAATTTAGATTTGGGTGAGACGAAGTAGTATTTCTGTAAACCTCAACAATCACAACTTTGTTTTGGTCTGTTTTGTTTTGCGGCATATCCACCTCAATGGGTTATTTAATGCCGTCCAATTTTTATTGCTGGCAATAGGTTTTTCCAAAAAATGTATTGCAGGTAATAACATTTCTTTCAAAAATGTATTGCTGGCAATAACATTTCTCTAAAATTTATTGCTGGTATTAAAACCTATTTTTATACTTTCATAGTGTTTTGACCTCTTTTGCGTGGGGGTTGCCTGTAGCTGGGACCCTGACTAGTGCTACCACCCCGGGTCTGGGTGGACTTGAAAGCACCATCAATTAAGAGGTGGTTCCATGCACCGCAAAACTTTCTAATCAAAGGCCTTGCTGTCGGATGTATTTGAACGTCTTACCCAGAACGCGGATGTTGTTTATCGTCATACCTAGGACAGGGCAACCGCAACAAAAGCGTTTTTTGAAAACAGAAAATATATACACACTTAAAGGTGCATGTTTACCATTCTCTCCGACGAGTCATGAGTTTCTGTCAAAACATTTGTAAGCAGAAATGGTAAAATGTGAAGCCATTCATGTTTTAGCGTTCCTAGACCTAAAAAAATAACATTTTATGATTGCTGCATAGAAGTTCAATGTCCGTTATAACTGATATAGATGGTTTGCAATACAATATTTGTAGCTCTATGCAATAATACGAGGATGTTCATCTGTTAAGAGTTGTTGTAGAGTAGTTTTCACAGTGGAGGCTTGTATTTCAATAAGTCGTCCTAAATTAGGTTCGACGTACAAAACGTTAGGAACTTGGAAATAAGTGTTAATGACGCAGCAAATCTAGTTGTGATGGTTGGTACTTCAATGTCCGATATCGTCTGACTCGCTCAAAACCACTGAGCCAAACTGGCGACTGCTACTACTACTTATTATCTGTGGGAGAGTCCATTACAATAGAATAAGTATATGGTAATGACAAAAGTATCGGTCCAAAACCAAGGAAGTCAACTCACTCCCTAGATGGGAACAAAGTTATTCTCCTTTGATCAGAAATCTCTAGTAAGGACTTGATCCACTAGTAATCCACTGGCCATAATTATATATATCATCAATAATAATGTATAATAGTTTGAGTTGCGTTTTCGATATTATTTGATACAAAGGGTGTTTCATTAAAACGGGTCAAAGTTAGCAGTAAATAAATCAGTGTTATTGGTGAAATTTTATTTAATTCTCTGTTCGATTATGTTATTTGAGTTATGGCAATTATGTGTGAAAAATAATGTCCGCCAAGGCTTCGGTGGCACACCTCCACTCGATGGTCAAAATTTTTGATGACGTCTCTGCATTTTTGCTTTTCGATCTCACCAATATGCCTTATTATCTCATCCTTCAGCTGTTGAATTGTTGTTGGCTTGTTGGCATAGACCTTACTTTTGAGCTGACCCCAAAGGAAGAAATCTAAAGGCGACAAGTCGCATGACTGTGGTGGCCAATTGACTTCGCTGTTTTGAGAGATGATGAGACCTGGTAACTTCTCATTGCATTTCTGTTTGAACGTCCATTTTCGTAATAGGCTTCGATAACTTTAACACGTTGTTTGATTGTTAATCTTTCCATGCTTAAAATTGACAAAGACTAAACTTGTTAAATCTGAAAGAAAAAGAAAATAATCATTAGACGCTTAAACGTAATTCACATTTAAAATCGATCCAAGTTATTGGAACACTTTTTATATAATTACGCCCACAGTCGCAACAGATCCTTTAAACAATGAATCGAATTAAAGCCCATTTGCATATCGACAGTAGAAAGTTATAGAAAGATAGTGTGTGTCGTGCCTACGGAAGGAGCCTAAAGGCAATCCCACTCTCACTGCTTACAGTTATAATGCCTCGCTGCAAATCAATGATCGACGCCATTTTTGAATTTAGACTTTTCTACTTTTTTTTATGAAGTTGAAAAATCTTCTGTGGGTTTCTTTCGATTTTCGAAAGAACTGTTAATGTAGGTATTTCGCAAAAATGAAGTTCACTTTCAAAAAGTGGTGCATGCCTGTAAAGTTGAATCAGAAATTCATCAAAACTGATTTTGAGTTTAATTAACATGACTCAATAACATTCATTTAAGTATTCATATCCCATATATTTTCTTTTCGTTACCCGAAAACAGACAATCAATTTCCTTGGAAGCAGACATTTCATCACCGCCGACGCATCACCGGCCATGACAAATCAACTGCAGGACACCTTACCACCAGCCTACTCACGGTGAGGACAACTCAACGCTGGTGTCGAATTCATAGTTACAGGCCGCTGTTGGTTGTAGGTGTACATCTCTTAGATCGGCTTTGAGACGTAGAGATTTTGAAAGTTTGGCTGTCTTTGTGATTTATTAGTTACAACAGCCTGACGTGTTTAATTTTCAAGATCGGACAAATAATCATGCTTTAGCAGCAAATAGAAGACTACACACACTGTTGGTGATGGATCATCACACAATATTTAGATTCATTATGGGGCTAGAAAAGATGCAAAGAAACCGAGATGCATTTTTCAAGCAAATAATTGGAGGTATCACTTTTCCACTGAGGGTAATTGCACACAATTTTCGATCAATTTTAAATTAAAAATAAAGCCATGTATTAAAAATGATCCTTAATAAGTTACTCTTACGGTTTTTAAAACGTAGAGGAAAACATTTCATAGTTTGCATGTCGTTGAGTCGTCCTCGCACTGAGTAGGCTGATGGTGATTTGTCCTGGAATTGAGTTGTCATGAAGATGAGTCGGCGTTGTTGAGGCGGTGGTGTTAAGTCGGCGGCGTTGTGTTGGCGATGATGAATCGTCCTGCACCCCAATTTCTTGACTTTAGCTGATTTCAACATTAATTAATCCTCGTAGACAAAACAACAGACTTCTTGCCAATTATTCATTATCTTTAATAAGCAACGATTAAATTAACGAGTGTAATTTTTAAACGATACATAATTTTAAAAAGCAACATTCTGATATAAAAGTTATCTCCCTTCGCTTTTCTACGTTTAGATTTTTAATGAAGTAAACCATTCAAAAATGATCATTCAATTTAACGGTTTCGTTGAAACCAGATTTTACATAAATGACATCCACCATTATGAAGTGAACCCATTGCTAAATGTCCTTGTCAGTATTATTGGAACAATTATTCTGAATTGAAACCACTTTCAAAACATTTCGCAAAATGACACTCAACGTCACATATTCTTTACAAGCAACTCGAAAACTGTTGAGAAAAGTTAATCCAATGGCAACTCGAAATAAAAACACAATGTAATATTGTTGAAAGTGAAGAATAATATTTTTGTAAAAAAGTAGAAATGCTGGAAAATTTTGAATAGACTGAATATTTGTTCAAAATCTAGTAATAACTCATTTACTTTTTCTATTTCATTTTGTTAAAGATACTTATGCGTATTTGTTATATCTTGTGCAAGATATAATAAACAAAGTAACACGAGTGTTGGGTTTCAATAATAGGTTTATAATCGGATGTAGGGTGTCAGAGACAGAGTCGGGAGTATGCTAACCTCAATAGGTGTTAACAAACGAAGACCTCTTGACTGTCCGCTGTTGTCGTACTTAATCGGCAACCAGTCCGTCCATTATCGTGAATGGGGAAGTTGGGTTATATCATCACAACAGTATTATACACTGATTTATTCAAACTGGCGTTTTCACCGATTCGAGTACCACAAAGTTTGGCCCTAGTACTCTGCCGCCGTCTTAGGTACTTGACGTAGCCACCTAAAAGGTAAGAGGAGCAGGGAATGGATAGGATAATAAGCGAACAAATATTGCTTAAGTTAGAAAGGAAAGGAGCCTTTGGGGGGGGGGACACGGCACACAAGCTGAAACGAAAGCAGAGAAAGATACGAGGGCAGATGTAGCAAAATGGGAATAACTTTTTAATGTCATATCAAGTGACTTGCTTGGAAAATCAGCGTTTAAAATTCTTCCTTTTTTATCATGGTATCGAACAACGATATATGGTACATGTGTAATTATCTCATCAATTTGTTCTTATTACTCTTTAACTTTATGTAGAAAAACCTTTACATCCCGTAATCGCTATGCGCATCGTAAATAAAGAAACTTTATATAGGGAACGGTTTAACTAGTTATTAGCAGCTATAGGTAGGTCGAATTTATTGGTTTATGGAGTAAAAACGTACAATTAATACCGGAATTTTTCCGTCCTGGGTAAGAAGATAAACTACATCCAACAGCAAAGCCTCTGATCAGGTTTTGAGGAGCGTAGAACAGCCTCTTAATTGCTGGTGTTCCCATGTTCATCCTTGTACGGGGTGGTAGCACCTGTTAGGGTCCCAGCTATGGGAAAATAGTTGACCCTCATACTGGGGTCAAAACACTATATAAGTATAAAAATAAGTTGTAATACCAGCAATACATTTTTGTAAAAGGTTATTACCAGCAATGAATTTTAGAAGGAAAAATTATTACAGCAATACATTTTAAAAAATATTACCAGCAAAAAAATTTTGGAAAAAATATTAGCAGGAATACATTTTTTTAAAAAAATATTACCAACAATAAAAATGTTATTTATTTATATATACTGAGATAGATAGATAGATAGATAGATAGATAGATAGATTTTTATATTTTTATTTTATAATTAATACCGTTCTTTCCGGTGGACCTTTTTAAGTTGATTGTTGAATTTTGGACATTACATTTACTTCTTTTTTAATCATTTCGCCCCAGGCAAGGCGGAAATGCCACTAGTACGTAGGGGGGGGGAATAAAATTGAAGATTGTAATTTTCAGGGAAGTCAGTAAACAGAAGGGAGTTCCACAGACGAGAAGTGTGAGAAAAGTAACTGTCGGAGTAGAAATTGTGGTTGCATTTAGCTATTTCAACAGTAAAAGGGTGGGATCTAGATGCCAATCTAGTAGCACGCTTAATTTAATGTAAAACTCGTCAGAGCTGTTGACAGAGGGAAGCCACGTCACATCGGTGAGAAAATGAGTGAAGTGGAGATGCCAAGCCAGCATCGATTACATTACAGACCCTTCTTTAGATTTTGTCAAGAACTTCGAGATATACAGCAGGAGCACTAGACCAGATATGGCAACAATATTCAATGCACAGACGAATAGTAGATTGGCAAATGTGCCAAATGGGTTCTGACGAGAAAAGTGGCCCAGACTTCCTTTCAGTAGATGCAGCTATTGATTCGATATAGTTGATCCACTTCAAGTCAGTTGAAAACATGAGACCATAAGGCGTAGTGTGTTCTTCTCCAGGAGTCTAGTGTCAGACATTTATGGTGATTAAATGAAAGTAGTTTTATTTTGGAGGGGTTAAAATTTTCAAACAATTTCTTGGCCCAGTTAACCACTGATCCGAGGTCCTTTTCAAGAGCAGCAGCCAGGTTCACTTTGTCGGCTCTGACGGAATTGATATTGAGACAGGTGTCAATTGATAATCTTTTGTAACGTATGAATCCAAATATTATTGCTGACAGACTTTCCCTTGAGTGAAAGTGCGTTGTTTCTTGTGTCTATAACAAATATATTTGCTCCCCACCCCCAAAATTTCTATCATCGAAATTTAATAAGTTCCTTATGAATAACCGATTGATTTATTCATTCAATATATTGATTGATGTCTCAGGATCAGAGACTTTTAAAAGAGCCAATAAGGTCGTAATATAATTACGACAGTCTTCAAAAGATAAAACGAAAACACAAGAGTTCAAAATATATTTCATTTTTTTATACAACTATAAGAGCGTGCGAGCAATATAATCATCCGAAAATGGTAATTCTTAATGTTCACAAAAAATCTTCCATGTACTGTGTTGCTTCAGTGCGTGGGGTGATAATAATTCTCCACAGCTTCCTATTCTTTGTAGTTGTTTTTCCTTTCGTTATCTCTAACAATTCCTGTTCTGCTATCCACTTAGCAATAAAATTGATCACTCGTTGATTTTCTTCATGGAAGTCTGGAGATTTTCTAAGATATGGGGCACCCAGTGAGGATCTAACTCACTACTCAGTTGTTGTCAGACAAGCTGGCTGACCATTACACTATGTCGATGTCTTCAGTATGACCTATGAGTGTCAGATTCTCCGAAGCTACTTTCCTCGGTATGCGTCCTAGAAATTTCAACAGTCTCTTTCTGATTCTAAAGCATACTTTTTTGTCCCCATTTTTTCTTTAAACTTCGTTACTCGCTTGTTAAATCTATGGGATTCTCAGTATCCTTCTGTAGAACCATATTTCTGTTGCGTCAAGCCTCTTCTTTTTCTCTGAGGAGATTGTCCAACATTTGTGGCTATATATGAAGACAAATGTTATGTTTACTACTGTTTTCTTTGTTTCTATCGATTTTTTATGTTTCTTAGTACATTACTTGGATCTTTTACAGTAATGTTCACCCTCTACAACTCGAGGTAGATACGTTAAGGAGTAGTTTTTATGGATAGGAGGGGAAGATAACGGTTAACTCTAGACTTAAACAGGTTAATATTATAGTGATCGGGGAACCCTCGTCTTGGTAGTCTGTTCCACATAGCAGTGGTTCCGTGGAGGAAGCTGATCAAGTGGAAACTTCTAGCTGATGGAATACGGAGGGATTTTTGATGGCTTGCTATAAAATAATTGGTTCTAGTCCTAAAGTTTCGACCTGACGGAACCAAGGAATGAGATTCGTCCGAGCTCTTTCCATGGAAGTAACAATAGAGCAGTGAGAGGCTCACTACATCCCCGCTTGTGAAAGAGAGCTTAGAAGATCGAAAATAATTCTCCTTCAAAAAAGGATTCGGAGACGTCTTTAAACTTTATCAAGACAAGAAATTGAGGACTGAGCAGCTCCCGACCAAATATGGCAACAGTACTCTATTTTCGGGATGATATGGCTCTTATAAAGGTAGAGGCTAGCATGAGGAGTCAGATTTTTGGAAAGCATCTGTCTCTGCCGATGCAATACGTAGGGAATGTGGGTAGCTTGCTATAATGCAATTGGACCTTCCCGTGAAGGTTAGACCTAGCGGAACCAAGAAATGAGATTTGTCCGAGCTCTTCCCATGGAAGTAACAATAGAGCAATGAGAGGCTCACTAAACCTCCGCCTGTGACAGAGAGGTTAGAAGATCGAAAATAATTCTCCCTCAAAAAAGAATTCGGAGTCACCTTTGAACTCTATCAAGTCATGAAATTCAGGATTGGACGGCTTCCGACCAAATATGGCAATAGTACTCTATTTTCGGGATGATCTGGCTCTTATAAAGACAGAGGCTAGCACGAGGAGTCAGATTTTTGTAAAGAATCTTTCGCTATTCCAATTCGCATATGAATTTCGATGTCACATTTTCCGCACTCAGTTGAGTCAGTTCCCAGATATTTAAATTTTTGTACTTGCTTGATTTTGGTATCTGCAAATCATATTTTGCGTATATTCCTCTTGCTAAAAACCATACAGTTTGACTTCTTACAATTGATGTTTAGTCCTTTCATCTCACTTCCATTTATTATCATCCCTCGGAATTCTTTCTGTCTCCTATCATCACGGCGTCATCTGCATATCTTACGTTGTTAAAAATAATACAAAAATAATAATAAAATGTTCTCTTATATTTGATTATAATTTTATACTTTTATTCCTGTCTTATATATTTCTATTATTATCATTTTTAAAATATATGTAATAAAGCATGAGGTACATTTGATGCTGAAATGCTTACTCCGACGTAAATATAAGTCTTTGTGCGTGTATCTATACACTTCGAGTAGATTAAATATGTCGGCCCGGAAGGGTAGTTCATCTAAGAAAAAGAAAAACTTTGATTTTAAATAGCCCCTGCCTTGCGGCCATACCCAGAAACAAGAAAGGCTTCGGGAGTATCTAAGACAGTCCTCGGAAATTCAAATTCCAAGTTGCTATCTGTCGCGGGATAACTCACTTCATGGCTTGAAAGAACTCTTTAGCCTTGGATGGCAGTCTTTCTAGAGAAGGAGTCTCGACAAAAATACCCGGATGTCGGTTTGGCGTCCTATATTTTGTATCGGCTGCCGAAAAAACTTTCCGATCAACCATAGAGAGGTCGAAGGATGATGATATTGATGACGTTGTTAAACTGTATCCGCCAATAATTAATCCTGGTAGGGTTTCCTGTCCTCCCATGTTCGCATCGGTGTACGGCTTGAATAAATCCGATGATAAGAATCTTCCTTGTCTTTCACCTATTTCTTGCATTTTTAGGAGGGCAACTTTTTTAAGTGTGTCTTTCGGATTTCGGTGTCACATATACCGAGAAAAAGAATTTTTTTGTCAAACGATTCGTTGGCAGTGTTAAGGATAATTCTCTATTATTCTGACATTAATCAAGAAGATTTATAAATTTGTGTTAAAAATACTGTATACACTCGAGGATAGGTCGCCCCTTTTCTCCAAAATCAGGAGTGCGATCTATATAGTCGACATGTTAGAGAATCTGAAGTAGACTGTGGCGTATCAATAGTCCAGCCGAGTACTCTGGACTCAAGAATAAGTGATTTTAGAACTGAAGCGATTATCGATATCCAAATTATCGTCTAAAGAGAGCAGCCTCGCACTCGATACAAACAAAAAGAATTTCAGCCCTAATGAAGTTTAATAACTATATCTAAATAAACACGTTTCTCCTGTTTTAATATATGTAAGAAAAGTTTTTAAATAAAGGTAAATATTTGAATATATTTAAATAAATTAGCTACATTTACGTTAAAAAAAGCGCCATATAACTCCCCAGATTATAGTGCGACCTACCTTCGAGTCAACAGCAAATACCCACTTTACAATCGCAAACCAAGGGTGTGACCTTACTGCGAGTAGATACAGTATTAGTTTTATTAATATAATTTTATTTTAATACTTTTTAAATAACAATAAATACAAGATATTTTAAGATACTCTCCGAAAAATCGATTTTTTATTACGTCATAGTGTTGAAAAGGTCACGTCTCAACCGAGAAACGATGAAAAATATCCTGATGCTTTTTGCTTTATCCAGAAATTGGAAACAAGTTTTGGCCAGGAACTTTTCATCTACCATTCTCTACTTGCATTTCCTTAAGCGGGAAGTGAAGATTTTTAGAAGCTACGCTGAATCTAAAGCCATTTGGAGTGGGGATAAAAGGAAAAAAAATATAAAATATATACAACCAGGTATTTCATCAAAGAGAAAGCCTTTCAACAGAAAAATATAGACAATTCTTTTTACGTAAAAGAATTTAAGAGCAGAAATATTGCTCACATTGATCGTCGTGTTGAATAGGGATGAACTGCCTTATAATATCAATCTTCCTATGCAGCAATGAATGCTGGAAAATTTCCTCATAGATGGAGAGAAGACTTGAGACAACACCTACATGGTGCAGCAGGATAAAATACTGAAAGTACCATTGGCGGGAAAAGGATAAGCAACGCGGAAATTTTAAAGAAAATGAAAACAAAGACACTATTACCCAGAATCAGGGAAAAAGATGAGAAAAGTATGAGTAAGGTAGCGAAATAGGAAAAGGGTTTTAGCATTATAGAAATCATCCAACTCGTGAGGGTTCAGTTACCTCGAAAATCAGCGTTTGAAATCAATACTTTTTCATGGTATCGAACCTCGACTTATGGCATCTATATAATTATCTTATCAATGAGATAATCCCACTTACTCTTCTTCTGACTCTTTGACGCTATGTAGAAAAAGTTGTTTTTTGGTTTGTTTTTTTTTTGGGGGGGGGGGTTAATCTCATATTTTAGTCACACGCTATAAGAATGTTATTTAATAATCTTTAATAGGTTCAAAGCCAAGAATATTACAAAAATCGTTTCATGAAGTCATAAATTCTCAAATTAAAAATGGTTGCTTCTGAAAGTTCATCCAACCTGTTACAGAATCAGTTAAATGTTTAAAAAATAAATAAAATGTTAGTTATGAGACATTTTTGCAGGGATATAAAAATGTGTTGATGCGATAAAAACGAACATGCTAATAACAAAAAAGGTAATAAAAACATTACTGTAAAATAAGACCCATGAGGCACGGTGGAGTAATGGATAGAGACTTGGATTGAAGAATCGGAGAGCCGAGTTCGAATATAGGAGGCACGGTGGAGTAATGGATAGAGACTTGGATTGAGGAATCGGAGATCCCAGTAAGAATCCATTGCATTCACTTTCAGGCTATTACTCTTGGGAAAGGCATTAATCCTCTTCTTTTCCCTTCTATAACTTTGGATGAAAGAAATGGCAATCTACTGCGGGAAAAAATCTGCCACGTCAGTCATGTAAGCGTGTATCATGTATGGCACATAACTGACTAACTCTAAAATGGTAACATCGAAGTACAGCACAATTAACAAAAAAGACAACTTTTCCGGTTAGAATTGTAGGTGGAACAGGTCAATGGTTGGATGCTACGATCAATCGCATCTCGTACAAGTCAATATCCCCAAGACCATGATGGACAATACATCTGGTTCCGCGATAGATGAATATTTGTTTAAAAAAATACAGTAATGTGCACAGGCTTACAACCAAGACATGTTTTCACTAATAAAGAAGGCTACTTCTGAATTTCATTTGAATGTTCAAAAACCTTCAAATGACATTCAGAATTAATCCGTTTAGATTAAGACCTGCCAGCCATCTCTCTGTAAGCACACGAAGTGGTTGGGAAGTTTAATGGTAATTCGCCTGCAACTGTTATTAATTCATTAATATTAATATAACATTTTAGTCTTTTTGTTCCTTTTTATCTCGAGTGAGCTCTGGTGAGAGAGGATTGATAAATTGTGTTGTATTTCAGTATTATCGTTTTACGGTATGGATATTTTTATACTTGTTTCTTTATTCATTTTTCTTATTTTAATATGTCCGTTTTTACCGCATAAAATGAGTAAATATGAGAATAATTTTGCTTTTTCTCTGTGTGTCAATTAATTACGTCCAACAAGATACTTCCAGAAATATATAGTCCTACAATGACGACCAGAATAGACATACTTCAGACGCCTGAAATGATCTATAACTCACATAGACAAGTAATCTTATTCTAGTTAATTTGCTAATGTAAATATAACAGTATGCTTACTTTCTTGTTACGAAATCGTTTGTTACCTTCTAATCAGTCTGGAATTGTAATCGGGTTATCAAGAGAAATCTGGCGAAGAAAACACCATTTTACTTACCTATAAAAAAAAACAAAGATTGCGAGCTAAGAATTTTAAAACATAAACACTGGTGGCAATTCTCATAAAATGTGTACGTAAACAATATGTTATTCAGAAAGAAATAAAATTCCTTTACAAAACAGTAAAATATCTGTTTATATTTCTGAGATTAGGTATTGTAATTATTTACATTGTTCGAACTGTTTTCCTCATCTTTACTGTCATATTCAGGACGTTTCGGCCGTTGTACGCACCGGCCTTCTCCAGGTGATTGGCATTTCAATATGAACACTTTATTTCGTCCACTGTCGTAGATTGTTCTAGTTCTATATGCCATGCTTCTTCCGGATGTCTCAGTTATCTCCCTTTAATCAACACTCCAAGTTTTTGTACACAATTGCAGTAGTCAGGTATTGAACTAACAACTCTTTAGGTTAAGTCACTTGATCCAAACAACGCTTTTATCCGCTGAGGATACATGGCCCAGTGAACAAAATAAAGAAGACCGGAGTGTAGAACGGCCGAAACGTCGTGAATATGACAATAAAGGTGAAAATAATGTAAATCATGTCAATAATTACAATACCTCATCCCAGAAATATAGACAGATATTGAAAGATCGGTACGGACCCGATAAAACGGTAAAATTTATAAAATGTCAATCCTCCTTCTTCCTTCAGCTTACTAATAAATATTCTTTCTACGTAGCCGTGTTTTTTTACGTGCAACAAATAATCAGTCAAGACTACTTTGCGAATTCCATCCTACTCTTTGAGAATTAAATCTGATTCTACGTAGATTTCTTCCCGAAATTATTCAAATAAGCAGTATTTATCTGCTTCACTGCTCAGCACGTTGCTTTTATTTCAAAGGAATAAATCATTCTTGTTTTTCCCACGCCTTTATCTTTTATTCATTAAGCATTTGATTGTTTGTGCTCAAGTAATGGTGAATAGCACAAACAGTAACACCTGTGACAACATTACCACGAATGAGAATTCACTGTTGGAAGTGTCCAGTTTTAAATACTTAGGAGAAATCTTGTCGAAAGATGGTACCTGCAGATCGGAAATCCGTACACGGATTGCCGCAGTCATGGGCAGCGATAGCGAAATTGACAAGAATATGGAGGAGCAAAATCAGCTTTTAAACAAAGTACAGAGTCTACAACTCGCTGGTATTCTCACTTCTTCTATATGGATGTTAAACGTGGACACTGTTGGCAAAAACAGAGAGAAGGGTCCAAGAGTTTGAGAACAAATGTACGAGAAATCTCCTTGGCATTTTTATTCGGAACAAAAAAAAACAACGAGTTTGTGCGGAAAAGGGTTGAAAGTTTTGTAGGACACCAGTAAACTTTCTTCGCCACGGCTAAACGGAGAAAAATCGCGTGGTTTGGACACGTTACAAGGCACGGTAGCCTGTGCAAGACTATCGTGCAAGACTATCGTGCAAGACTATCGTGCAAGGCACTGTTGAAGGTGGGCGCCACTGTTGTAGGAGAGGACGCCAACGAAAAGACGGGTTGGACATTGTCAAATAATGGACCAGAATAGCTGATGGCCGCCGTTGTTAGACTGTCGTGGAGGAGATTTAGTGTGGCTTCTGCATTCGGATCCACCCTACGATTACAAAAGTCAAGGGGATGATGATGATGATTGATTAAATGATTTAGAAAAAGTATTTCAACCCCTAAATAAACTCGACTTACATAGGAAATATATGAAGTACACGTACCGTCAAAAATAACGAACAGCTTTAGAAAATTTTAATAGTGAGGGGCAATGAAACAAATGTCTTGAAACAATTTATTAAGATTCAATAATGCGGAAATCCCTAAAATTAAAATAAGGGACAATAAAACTTTTAATTTATGCGTTCACTTTATATTAATTTTGAGACGGTCAATGGTATCTGAGATTCATTGATTACACTTAGTATTATATAAATCGCTTTTTGCTCAATATCATTTCATATTTGTTTAAGTATTTCACCCCAAGGAAGGTGGGAGAGCCACTAACACGCAAGGGGTTACAAAGAATGAAAGTAAAAGTAAAGAGGGGTGTTTGAAGAAAGGATAAAGAAAAGGAAGATTGGCATTACATTTGAATATTTTGAAGATTATAACTATTAGGAAAGCAAGTAAGAGAAAGGGAGTTCCACTATTGGGAAGTTCGAGAGAATAAGGTGTTGGAGTAGAAGAGGCGATTCTATTTAACTGTTTCGACAGTAAAAGGATGGGACCAAGATGCCAACCTAGTAGCAAGCTTAATTTCATGCAGTTTGGGTGTCAAGGCTCGTCCGAGCATTTGCCATGAAAATATAGAAAAGACAGAAGGAAGCCACATCACGTCTGTAAGAAAGTGACTGTAGTCGAGATGCCAGATCAGGACCTATCACATTGCATATCCGTCCCTTGATTTTGTCGTTGACCTCGAGATGAACAACGGGGGCACAAGACCATATATGGCAACAGTATTCAATGAAAGGACGAATGGCAGATTTGGAGATTTAAATGATAGATTCAGACGAGAAAAACCTTCAAGCACGACACAGAGTACCAAATTTCCTTGTGGTAGATGTAACTATTTATTCAATGTAGTTATTCCACCTCAAGTCAGTGGAAAACGTGAAACCAAGAAGGCGTAGATAGACTCTCTTGTGGTGTTGAGCATAAAAATTTTGTGTGTTTAATATAACAATGAAATGGAAATATCTCTCCGAAAAATATTAGCAAGAGAATGACAAAGATAGCGACGTCAAATATATTTCAAGATTATGATGAAGAAAGATGATCACTAAAATGACAAAGGTATATTTCATGTGAATAATTCACATGAAATTCTTGAACGAATAACAGCACAATTTCAAAACATAGGAGTAAAAGTAGCCAACAGTTCATTTTGCTTGGGAAAAATTATCTAATTCAAATAAATATTTTATGTGTCTAGAGTGGGTCTTACAGGCCATATTGAAGAGAAGAAGGATTGAAGAAAAGAAGTAATTTACTTAACATCTGCGTGTAAATAGGTAGCAGAACAAATACTGGAAGAGATGACGAAAAGACAAACCTTATTAAGAGTTTAAAATGATAGGAAGGCGTGAAGAGTCACGTCCTGAAAGGAGACAGCATATATAAGAATGATTACATCTGTGCCACGCAAATCTAAACTGGTCATTCTCTGGTTCATATCTCTTCTATATTTAGACGATTATGGCTCGCCACGGCTTTTTTCTTTAATATACATGCATGGTCGTTACCTCTAGATGGAATATATTTGAGCACAGTTTCGATTTTTGCTTCACTGGGACTTCCGTCCTAATATTGATTAGCTAGTCTACCGTGCTATTTAACTCATAGCAGAGAAAAAAGGAAACCTGTTCCTGCATTTTGAAAGGCACGAGTAAGACGTGAACACAGTCTGGGATAGAATTTGAATTCGGCCTCCCTGTTCCACTTTCCGCGCTGATAAAGATTTCGCTACACGTAATTTTGTGTGGATTTGCCAGAGTATTCTAGGTATTTATTTTTCGGAACTTCGGAAAGAAGACAAAACGGTATAAACGAATAATATATATTTATTTATTTTGTTTAGATTGCAGTGAGTCCTTTGATAGTCGGGATAAAAAAAAAATGTTTGTTTATAAGGCGGATATTGGTAGCAGTCTGGAGAAGTCCAATTCAGTTCGGTAGTTCGTCGGTTGAGAAGTCAGAACTTGGTAATTGTAGTCATCTTAGAAACAGGTCAGCGTCAATCTACCGTGTTTTCTATGCTCTAAGAAAAGCATAAAATATCATTAACTGATGACCGCTTAATTTTTTCATACGTCACGCATAACTGGTTTATCCAGTAGTTGCTTCACTTTTTCCGCTTTCTCTTACGATTCCTTCCCCTCATCTGACTTAAGACTGTAGTGTATTATCTGTTGGGGCCACCCACCTTCTCATCAGAATGGACTGATCTCTCTACTACTAATAGGACAGTTCTATAGAGTTCTGAGAGATCAGGTGACCATCACCTCCGAGTCAGACCTTTGTTGACTGTTGTTCTTGACTTCCGTGTTGATTGTTGCACATCATTTTTTTATTTTTTTATAGTACTACTGTGTGGCGAGCCAGTTTCTGTGATCTGTCTACCTTTTTGGAAGAACTTTACTGAAATTTCAAGTTTTTTCTGATAAGTTATTGATTTAAGTTTTTTATTCTTTTAATTTTTTCCATTTCTTTTGTTTGTTTTTAATTTGTTTTTGGGCTTCGGCCCACATTTTTTCTTTTTCTTTTTTTTTAGTCCGGTTTGACAAAGTCTTACCGGACGACTACTTTCTTAGTTTTGTTTATTTCTTTTCAGTTTTAAAAATTTAAGAACAGTTTAAGACAAAAGAAAAAGAAAGCTTTGTTTTTTTTTTTGTTTTTTTTTCCCTTTTTTTTTAGCGATTTCGGTCGCTTTCTTCCTTTGGTTTGACTAGTTTGTTTTACTTTTAATTTATTTTCTTTATCGGCTTCGGAAAAAACCTTTATTTTATTTTCTTTTCCTTTTGTACATATTTGAATTTTTGGAAAAAAAAGAGAGGAGTTTTTTTTTTCGGCTGCCTTCGGGCGCCATTTTTATTTTTTATTTTAAAAAAAAAGTCTTACCTATTTATTTTCTTGCTGTCATTTATTTGATTTTTTACTTTTAGTTTATTTTATATTTTTTTTTCCTGGGTTATCCAGGCTTTCATTAATTGTGTTATTTTTTTCCCCCAACTCCTCCCCTGTTTGTGGAAATTTCCCGCTAGTGTTAGTCTCCACGCTCTAGCAACATGGCCGACGAAAAAAGTCGGTCGGTTGTGAAAAAAGACCTTTTTGGGAAGGCTGCCAACGCCGACCCACATGACAAAACTACGAAAAAGCGGGCTGACGTTAGCCCAAAATCCGCTCAATCGAGTATCTCCAAGAAAGGAGATATTTCTAAAACTGACCAGTCACAAGTTAAGACGTCCGAGGAGTTGCCCTCTTGTTGGAAGTCCCCACCTAGTTGTATTCTGAACATGGCGGATTTCCTGGATAAGGCGAAAGGATACGCCCATCTTGTTAATAAAGATGGGTTCGTCGATACTGTCCAGGAACTCGATATGTTCTCAAAAAGAATGGTGACCGTTTTTGTGGTCGACAAGAAAACCCGAAAGATTTGTCGCTCCACTAAAGACACCGTGATCAAATCACTTTTGTCCCTGGGGATAAAACCCCCAAAGAATTATTAAGGGTAGGGGTTTCTTCATGTGGGACATTCTGCTGCCCACACCAGAAGATTGCCTGGCTATGGCCAAGAAAGAATTAATAACGAAAGATCTGATATTAAGGACCGAGTATGAAGGCCGCAGGCGGACCAGGGTGGCCGTTTTCGAGGTTCCTCCTCAAATTTCGGGAGAGCTCCTGGCTGCATTTTTTATGCAGTACGGCCAAATTTTAGGGGCTCTCTCTGACAATTTGAACGGGGGATGGACTTTCGATATAATGCTCGATCAAGAGGCCTTCAAGTCCGTCCCCAACTGTTTGGTGTTAGGCGACCGGAAAATGCCGGTCATAGTGACTGGTAGGCGACCAACTTGCTGGAGGTGTGGAGAGACTGGTCACCTTTCCTCCTCCTGCCCAGGGAAGAAGGCCCCTGGAGTTCCGGTCGTAGGTGACCAAAATCCCCCCTTGGCCGATAAGGAAAAATCCGCGGTGCCTGTAATGGGCCTAGCTGCGAGGCGGACCGATGGGCAAAGTCCCTCGGTTGGGTCCAATCCCTCATTACCCCTGAAGCCAACGCCTGCCACTAGTGTGGTTAAGGAGAAGGATGAGGGGAATGGCACCTCGTGGTTAGGGGCAGGGGAAGACCCAAACAGCGGTTCCTCAGTCCCAACATGACACCAGGGACAAAATCACCTACAGCCCCATTCCCTCTACCAGCTCTGAGGGCGACGCCTCGGCGTCATATGCTGAAAATGCGAGTGAAACTCAAAAAAAAGAACGAACCAAGCTGGCAGAAGATTTTAGATCTCAAAAGTTGAAAAAAAAAATTGGAGGCTAAACGGGGTAAAAAGTAAAAAAATCGCAGGGGCACCGGGCCCCCTATCCTCTGCCCCGTCTTCCCCTTCATCTAAATTCACCAAGCCACCTCCGCCAAAATCTTTGTCGAACTCACCTGCCAAAAAAATACATTCGTCCAAACCATCTCCAGTAAGAACATCTTCGGGTTGGACTCCCTCTACCACACCAAATCCCTCACCCATGTCTACTCCTGCTCATTCACCTCACAAAAAAAGGGGTAGAAGCCCCGAATCTCAAACTACGACCGATATGAAGAAAAAAAAAATCAAACCTCCATATCTCCCAGGGGAAGACGTCTGCCGCGTATCCCGGGACCAGGCAGAAAGGGTGTTCGGGCAGACGAGAAACCAAAAAGGATTTAAAGTTCTCTGGAACTTTCAGAGGATAAATGGGGTCGAGGTGGAAAATCCCGTAAACTTCCCGTCTGCCAAAAATTTTGACCGTAATCAGAACTGGCCCGGGTACGCGGGAGATTTGGGGCATGATAGAGGAGGCCCAGTCATCTCTAAAAATGGTGCCCCCTGCTGCCTATTTTTAGACCCAGATTCGGATGAAGCAAGCCAGAAACTTAAAGGGAGGGTCCCAGTTTTTGTTCACCCATCCCTTTATAGAGCTTTGAAACTAACCTACCCTTCGGACATCGGCGGCTTGTCTCAGGATGGTACCGTCGAGAATGAGATGGCGTCTGGTTCCCTGGGACGAGCTGTCGGTGTCCTCACCCCAGCCATGTTCTATCCTGAAGGGCAACCCTAATCGGCTTCACAATGGCTCTCTGGTTAGCTAGTTTGAATGCCCGGGGCCTGAGGTCCGAGTCTCGCAGGGCGAGGCTCTCTCGTGACCTTCAGCGCCTCGGGGTGAATATATGTTGTTTACAAGAGACCCGGTTTTCTTCTCATGATCGTGAGGACATACTGTCTAAGGGGTTCGCCCTTTATTCAGCATGTTTTGATGGTTGTTCGAGGGGTGTCTCTTGGCTAGTGAGCAGGTCTTTGAAGGCTGCATGTACCCTTGTCTTCGCGGATCCGGCGGGCAGGCTTTGCGTGCTGGATGTTACCATAAAGGATAAGCTTCTTCGTCTCATTGGGGTTTATGCGCCCAATAGCCATTCCGAGCGGACTGCTTTGTTTCGGCAGATCGCGCCGTTCTTGACGACGTCTCGTCGGGTAGTTTTAGCGGGGGATTGGAATGCCGTCCTTGACCCCGATATAGATCGTATAGGGCACAAAAAAGGTACTAACAACCCGGATGTGAAACCATTCCGGGACTTTATCGATGGGTTTGATCTCGTCGATAAGTTCCGGAATGAACACCCTCGGGAAGTAGTATGGACTTGGACAACTAGTGGCAACTCGGATCCTGGCTCGCGTGCGAGCTACCTGGACCGAGTCTTAGTTAGGAGAGTCGATGTAGGGCTCTTAGGGTGTCCAAGTTTCCATTATATAGTTTATACGGATCATAGGCTTGTCCGGGTCCGTGTAAACTTAGATAAGCCTAAGGTTAGGTTGGCTGGTTACTGGAAATTGAACTGTTCGCTTTTCAGTGATCAGGGTTTCCGGGACCAGCTGCTACTAACGATCCAGAGGGAATTGACGGGAGCGGTTGTGGGAAATGCCTGGTGGGGCAATTTAAAATCTAAGATTCGAACGTTTGCTGCCGATTTTAGTCGTCGGCTCAATTTAGATAAGTTAGCGGCGCAAACGGCTTTAGAAGAAAAAGTTGATTGGGCCGTGAAATCCCGTCTTAGTGGGGACATAGTCGTAGCTAAGGCAGAGTTGGCCTCCTTGCTTATCAAGAAGGATCAAGCTCTGGTAGTTAGGGCTAGGTTAAAAAGAATGTCTTCTGAGGCAACGAATATGGCCGCTGAACTGCGTGTAGAGGAAAATCGAAACGCGGCCAGGCGACATATAGCGTGCGTCACATTACCGGATAAGCGGACCGTGACTACAAACGCGCGCATATGTGAGGTCTTTCGAGATTACTTTCAGGAGCTTTTCACCAGGGAGCCCGGTCTGAGCTCTGCTCAGTTCGACGCCTATTTACCTGACTTTCCCTGCCTCTCGGCAGCTGAAGTGGCTAGGTGCGAGGGTCCCATAACAGAGTCGGAAATGTGGGAAGCGCTGAAGCAGGTTGGCCTGGATAAGTGTCCGGGATTAGATGGTCTTCCCTACGAAGTTTACTTGAGGTTGTCGCACGTTTTTGTTCCTTTGCTGGAACTGATGTACAACCACTGGATGAGGCAGGGGTCTTTACCTCAACGCTTCACCAGAGGTGTCATCAAGTTGCTGCGTAAGGACAAGGACGGTGGGGATGGGTTAGGGAACTTTCGCCCTTTAACGATGTTAAACACTGACTTAAAGATTTTGGCGAAGATCTTAGCCAACCGTTTGCAGCTTGTCCTGTCTAGTCTGATTGGCCCTGAACAGACTTGTGCTGTGAAGGGCAGGACTATTCAGGATAACCTTCATATGGTACGCTTGATCTTAGAACAAGTCGACAGTGAAGCCGCGCTGATCAATTTAGATCAGTCCAAGACCTTCGATAGGGTTGACCATCGATTTCTGGAGGCTGTCCTTTCGGCGGCCGGTTTCGGAGCCGACTTTCGCTCCTGGATCCGACTCTTGTATGCGACCCCCGGTGCGCTGGTGGAAGTGAATGGGTTAAGATCGAAGCCTTTCGTATTGTCTCGCTCCATTCGTCAAGGTTGTCCGCTATCGCCTCTGCTTTACGTTCTTGCGTTGGAGCCTTTCCTTCGCAAGTTAAAGGCGAATCTGGTCCTACGCGGTATTTCGCTGCCTGGTGCTTCCACCTCGGCCAGGTATTCTGCCTATGCTGACGACGTTTCGGTTCTTGTGTCGAGCAGAGCCGAGATTAACGAAGTCAGTAAAGCAGATCAGTGGGTATGAGATGGTGACAGGGGGCCAAGATCAACCGCGATAAGTCTGTGGGATTGCGGTTGGGTGCGTGGAAGGGAGTTTCTCTTCCCGGACCTTTCCTCTGGACGGATGGGCCGATCAAGATACTCGGCGTCTGGTTCGGTCCTGATCTCCAGTTGGAAATGAATTGGTCGGAGGTACAAGGGCGGGCCGAGGCCGCGGCTAGTCTGTGGTCTCGGAGGGGACTTTCCCTGAAGGGAAGGGCGGAAGTTTGTGGTTCACACATCTATCCGATCCTCCTCTACCGTCTTTCTGTGCTTCCACTCCCGTATGCCCGACTAATGTCATTAGTCAAGGCCTTGTTCTCTTTCTTGTGGAGAGGCAAGGCCCATATGGCATCTCGCGAGATCTGTTGCCTTCATCCCTCTGAGGGCGGTCTGGGTATGCCTAGCATTGAGATTCGTCAATATATGCTACGCATTACCTTTCTAGACCGAATGTGTCGCGGTTTGGATGAGGTGGGCACCTTTTTGGAAAGAAGATGTCCGAAAACATTTCCCATCCCTGAGAAGTGTGCACTCGTGCGTGGAGGAGGCCGGTCGTACTCCTCGTGGCGAGTGCTCCTTCTACCGTGAATGTCGTCGTGCTTTGAAACTCCTCTTGCGGACGTCGGATGGCCTCTCTGACGCCCAAGCGTTGTCTCGTAAGGCATTATATCAAGTGTTAGTTAGGGGGTCCGTTCAAGATGGTCTGATCGACGAGCTCGGTCTTACGAAGCAGGAGGCTCGCTCGATATGGCCTTGGGAGCCTGGGCTGAAATGTCTCAATAACGATGAGGCATCACTCACCTGGCTGATGATTCGTGGGGCCCTCTGGGTCGGCAAAAGACTTTGTTCAGCAGGCTTGGAGAAATATCAAACTGTCGTCGCTGTACTGGGAATGTCGAGACCATTGGTCACGCCTTTTTTTCAGTGCGAGGCGGTAGTGCCGTTGTGCAACTTTGTTGAAGGCCTCATGGTTCGCATGCTGCAGGGAAAGTTTTTGTCCTGGAAGCCAGTTCTGTTTGTAGCAATGTGGTATCGCAATTGACGAAGGCTGAACACTATGTGTTCTGTTGCTTACTAGGGGTTATGCGAGTCGTGATTTGGACGACGCGACAGAAGGGGATTCTATGAAGGCGAGAAGTTCACCTCTTCCCAACTGATCTTGTACTTTAAGCATCTGCTTAAAGTCAAGATTAGGACGGAAAGGCGGCGGCTCCCATCATCAGAATTCGGCAAAAGGTGGGTGAATCTTGCGCGAATGTGTAGAGTGAAAGGGGCTGACCTAGAATGGCATTTGGATGTCGGTTAGGTACAGAATTTTGTCCTAACAGGGTTGAACGTAGGCAACCCACCCAGATATTAGGCTAGACTAGGTTTTCGTTTTTGAAATTTTAGTTTTCCTTTTTTTTCCCGGTTAACTTAGCTAGGGTATCTAAGCTCATTGGTCCCTTTTATTTCTGTCCCTATTTTTTACTTTTGTTTAATTCCCCATCCCTCCCTCGTTAGGTGGTTAGTGATGTCAGTTTTTCTGGTGGATGTGGGGCGCCTTTCGTTTCGTGTGTGTGTTTTCGTATTTCTTGTTGTGTATGAATGAGTGAGTGTTCGTGTGAACGCTTGTTGGTTTGAATGTGTCTTTATTTTCTTAGTCCCGCATCGATTTCGTCCGGTTAACTGATATTTCTGCCACATTCATAGTTTGTGGGGGTTTTATTACTAACTCAATTTTGTTCAGTTTATTGTAGATATTTAATGCACTTTGTAAATAGTCATTTGGGATTTTTAAAAGTTGTTATTTTTATGACCCTCCCCATGAACAATATTTGTAAATAAGGGGACTAGTTAGGACTTCATAGAGAAACTGAGGTATTATGGTGGACGTAGTAAGAAAGGTAGGAGGAATGTGTTGTTTTTGGTGATTGGATTATTGTTGGCATGTTTGGGTCAGTGTCTGCGACTAGCTAAGTTTAGATTTAAGACAGATGAAGACCGTCATTCCCCATCCCCTTTTCGGCCTTGTGCCACATTTTGTATTTTATAATGCAAATAAATATTATCAGGTGACCATCACACTTCCGTCTCTCTACTGGAAGATACAGTTGGACTTTATACTCTTTCTGATTGTTACTGACTAACCTGCGTTCGTTTGACTACTAACCTCTGTTGTAAATACCTCTTCAGATATACCAGTATTTTTCCCTACGTATGTGTTTGTTCTTATTTCAATACACGCACGGGGAAACACTCAACATCTCAACAATATCCTTTTCAAGCAGTTACAAAAAATTAAGTATCTGGGAAGTGTTCCAACAGAGGACAGAAAGTACGACATTGATATCCGAAGATGCATTCCAAAAGCTAAGCAGAATATTAAGAGAGAAAAATTACGTTGGAAACAAAGAAAAGACTACTGGACTGTTACGTGATATCTCTCCTCAGCGTATGGCAGCGAATACTGGAAAATATCCTCAAAGATGAAGAAGCAAGAATAATATGCTCCTACAGAAAATATGCTGAGGATACCATGAGCCGAACATGTAAGCAACAGCGAGGCTGTGGGGAGAAAGGAAACAAAGAGGAAACTTATACTAAACATCAGGAACAAGCAGTTAAAATTTCTGGGGCACGTAATGAGGAAGGAGGGCTTGGAGAATCTGATACTCACAGGACAGTTTGAGGGCAAGAGGGACAGAGGAAAGCAGCACATAACATATTTGACGTGCTTGAGGAAATGGATTGCAGGACAGGGTTTTGGATAAATAATAAAAAGACAACACTTATTAAGAGCTACAAAGGACAGAAAATGTGGAGGGCCATAATTTCTTACCCCCTGAAGGGACACGGCACAAAAAAGAAGAAGAAACACTCAAATTACTGGCGCGAACCTTGTTCTTGGTTAACATCAAAAGTGTCTTTGTGTTCATTTTTTGATTGTACATTTTTTTTGTTTTCCCGCCTTCGTTTCTTTTCCATTTTTTTTTTATAACGTGGAGCCTCTCTGACTTTTGGTAGTTTTTAGTCACAAATGGCTAGAATCTGGTCCATCAAACTTCGGCCGTTTTTCGGCCGGGTTCAGTCATTTCTCTTCCTCTTTTTATTTGAGTGCTGCGTTCTCAGTAGCTAAGAGATAAGTATATAGTAGTTTTGAGAGCAAAGAGAAAGAAAAAGACAAATGCTTTAAGGGAAAGAGTAAATGTCTTTTTTATTTGAATTCTTTTTATTTTTGTTTATATATTTTATTTTACTATTTTTATTTATTTATTTATTTATTGTCTCGGGACTCACTACAAATAGTCCACCACCAAAAAGCGAAGCTAGTAAGTGGAAAGAAATACTAAAATTAGTAGTCATTATTTTTCCTCCACCTAATCTTTCTTCCTATCTTAGTACTAAAATTATTATTATTATTATTATTATTATTATTATTATAGACATTCTTGTTGACTGCAGTGCTAGACTCATTTTTGTTTGATTTGTTTTTCTGAGATTTATTTTATCTTTAGTAGGCCGCTTAACGAATTAATTCATACTTGTGCATGAGTTTCATTGTACATATCTGTCATGAATCTTTTAGTTGACCATTTCAGTAATTTGTAGGTCCCTGTATAGGGCGCTTCTAAACATTTTCTGACTCGATCAACCCTAAGTCATACTTTGTTGCAAGAACTCAATGTTTTGGATATTAATGTTTTATTCCCACTGTATTGAACAAAATACTTGGTATAATATTCTCGAAGGCTGGATATCTCTTTGTAGGGTTTGGATGAAGATGTCTGTTGCAATCTCCACGTTCTTATACTTAGATAATTGCAAAGCTGCAAATTGGGTCATTCAGACATGAGCATGCGTTTTAGATGAATCAGCAACACTTATATGAGATTGGGATTTTGAAGTTTTTGAATCTGTGAGGGCAGCAGAGGGCATATTTGCAAAAGAAGATTTCTGCTCCAGTTGAGAGAATTCGCTGAAGTACTTTTATTAGAGGAAAAACTTTGAGTTTGAGTGGTGACTTGTACAATTAGCGGACATGATGGACCTAATGCTATCAACCCAATTAATATTTCCGACTCATTAGGGCTGGGAGAGGCGGGGTGATAATTTTGTGATATTTATATAATTTTTTTCAATTTACATCTTCGTTTGCATGTCCTATCCTGTTCTGTGTTTTATATATATATGTGCTTTATATACTTTTGGCTTTTGATTTGAGTGAAAAGGTCGTTGTCACAGGTATTCTGCTCCCGTTGAGAGACGTCTTTTCGTTTCTTTGCAGTATTTTCATCAGAAGAAGACATTGAAGAGTTTGAGCGGCTGTCTTTTAAAGATGGACCTAGTGTTATCAGCCGAATAAGTTTTTTTTTTACCAAATCATTAGGACTGGGAGAATCGGGAGGAGAATTTTGTGATATTTGTTCATTTTTTTTTCCTTTTGTTTCCATTTACATCATCGTTTATTTTCTCGGGACTCACTACAATTTGATACGTAGACTTAAACTTTAATATCTCTGTTCACGCATTAAGATAATATATACTCGTTTTTTTTTTCTTTCCTAAATTACATTTATATTTTTTCCTAGATTGCATTTATGAAAACATTTTTGTTGAATTTGCCACAGCAATTAATATCCGGTTTCCGTATTTGTCAGGATTCTTATTAATTGATTCTAAGTTAAATTAAAAGCGAGGAAAATGTCTTGAAATGTCATTCAACGATCGGAAATCAAGCGATCACCGAACGGAAATCAAGCCGCAGATAGAGTCAAGTTTTATTACAGACATATTTAATGAAATATATAACAGTGGTAATATAACAAATGAACTAAGTAGATCTGTTTTCAGAGCATAGAGGCCAGGTGAAAACGAATGTGAATTCCGTTGGACAGGCTAATGAGCCATATATCAAAACTTACCATCTGCATATAGCGCGCATCATAATCTGACCAGAAATGGAACAAAGAAAGTACGGCTTTGATAAAGACACTGGAAAAAGAAACGCGATATTTATACTCAGAATCATATCAGAAAGAACAGTACAAATGCAAAAGCATGTGTACCTATTATACATTTTTCAAAAGCATTAAACAAATTATGTTACAAAGAACTGCTAGAAACCTTGACATATTTGAGAAGAATCTTAGAATAATCCAAAATATATACTGGCAGAAAACTACCTGCATACGGATAGAAAACATGTTCAGTAAATGTACAAAATTATAATGTCTTGTAAGACAAGGATGTTTCTTCTCACTGGACTTATTTATCCTATACAGTGAGGCGATTTTGAGAGAATTAGAAGTCTTGCCATAATTCCATATCGACAGTCACAATCTTAACAAGGTACGATCTTCAGATGACACAGTGTTGATAACAGACATGGGAACCGCAAGAACAAATACAGAAAATGGGGAAGAAAAACACGAAGAAAGAATTAAACAATAACTAAAATAAGACGGAATGATGCTTGTTAGCAAAACGGACAACCCAACATGTCAATTACAAATGGGAGACACGGAACGCAAGCAAGTACAACAATATATATTCTTTTTGTAAGCATTTTACCCAAGCAAGGCGGGAGTGCCACTAGCACGCATGGGGTTACAGAGAGTGGGAGCAAGAGCAAAGATGCGTGATAGAGGAAAGGATGAAGAGAGGGACGGTGAATAGATCAAAGCATCAGAAGATGTCGATTGGCAATACATTTGAATATTTGAAAATTTTATGTCTCAGAGAAGCAAGTAAGAGGAAGGGAGTTCCCCTGTAGGGGAAGTGCAAGAAAAGAAGCTGTTGGAGTAGATAAGGCGGTTACATTTGCCAATCTAGTAGCACGCTTAAATACATGCAGTCTGGGAACCAGTGATAGTAGCTGGTCAGAGCCAATAAAAATATTTGTAGAAATGACATGAGGAAGCCACATCACGTCTGTGAGAAAGTGACTGTAGACGAGATGCTAGGTGAGGACCTATCACATTGCATATCCGTCTTTGTATTTTGTCGAGAACCTCGAGATGAACAGCGGGAGAAGCAGACCATATATGGCAGCAGTGTTCCATGCAAGAACGAATGGTTGATTTATGGATTTGAAGGATGGACTCGGGCGAGAAAAAAACTTTATGGCGCGACACAGAGAACCAACATTCCGAACGGTAGTTGAAGCTATTGATTCAATGTATATAAAAAATATCTAAATAAATACCTGGGAAGTGTTTTAACAGTGGATAGAAACTGCAGCACTGAAATTCAAAGGCGCATTGCGATATGAAAATGCCTTCCAAAATTTAAGGATAGTATTAAGAAAGAGGAAAATTTCATTTCAAACAAAGAAAAGATTACTGTACTTTTATGTAATTTAAATTCTTCTATATGGCAGTGAATTCTGGACAATATTTTCACAGACGAAGAAAAGATTTTAAACAACATATCTGATACTACAGGAGGATACTCAGAATACCATGGACCAAGTATCTACAAAGTTTTAGAGAAAATAAAATTAAAAAAAACGATATTCATAATTAATATCAGGAAGTGACAGTTAAAATTTCTCTGGTACAAATTAAGGAAAGACGGGTTAGAAAATTTGATACTCACAGGAGAGATTGAAAACAACGCATATCCTACCTAGCGAGTAAATTGATTACGGGGCAATGTTTATGGGGAGATAACCAAAAGACAGCATTTATTAAGAACTACAAAAGACAGGACATTGTAGAGAGTTATGATTACTTGTCATGGGGCAAGGTACATAGAGATATAAGAAGATTTTGCCTATATTTGCAACTTTTATCCTATTTGGTTATTCATGACTTTACTTTGAATGCAGTTGCTCTTGCTACTGTATCAATAACTACGCACCATGAAAAATTAGCTGATTTTTGATCTGAAAATTTCACTCCGTTAAGTTCGTTCAATGTGATTAATATATCACCAGGAAAGATATTGCATTAAATAAATATTTGTTTTCAAAAATAAAAGCTTAATCGAGTACTATACTTCTTCAAACCGTGTCGAGTGGCGCTTTATAATCTCAAATAAAGAACTCTACCAAATAAGAAACCACATTGCTTGAGAATTTTCAACAACAGCATAAACAGAAACGCAAAGCGAAAATAACCGCATAATCAAGATTTCTACGTTCCACGTTATTTCAAACAAAATGTTAGGAAGGAAACCCCACTAATTACTGGAAAGAGCCATAAGTGTTACTAGACTTAAAAAATTATTTTCCTGAAAAAAACATTTTATGAGAAAAATGTTCTCAGTTTTAACTAAAAATAGAACTGCCTGCTCGGTCAATGAATGCCGAATATTTCCTTTTAAGGAAACGACTAATATTACAATTACCACTACCATGTATATATACGCTAAATAAATAGTGATGTATTCTTATAAATGTTTAATTTGCTCTCTCTTAAAGTTTATACATGATTAACGGCTTAAAACAACGGCTTAAAACAACGGCTTAACAAGGTTTAAATAAATATACGAAAGCGGGAATTAATTCTAGACCTGAACAATACGACATTCCAAAAATCAAAAACAAAATCAGATGTTTGGTCAATTTTTCATCCACTGGGAAATGGTCGGGGTGATACTTTTTCTGCATTCCAGTTGATTCTTAGAAGATCTGTTATATATACGAGGAGAGTTAAAATATTCTCAGTCAGATACATTACACCCAAATCATGAAACATTGGCATTTTTAATTTAATATTTTTTTTTTGTTTTTGCTTGGACTAACAACATTTCAGTCCATCACTTATACTGTATAGGCTCAATAGAATCAATATTTAATCATGGACCGAATGAGCTTAAATAGGAGTGTCTTTACTTTGTTATTTAATAGCCCCTTTGTGAAAGCAAAGATGCCCCCCCACACACACACACAAACATACATATATATATATATATATATATATATATATATATATATATATTCCGGGTGTAACAGAAAAATTGTTCAAATCATGTAAAAGCATGTTAATTGTACATCTCACAAAATATTTAATCACTAAAAACGCACTAAACTAATTGTGTTTCTTTTTTCCAGGTTTTCAGATTAGACGTTTAGACATCTTTACACAATTTGTCGTAAGGACCATGTAAAAACCCTTTGTGTTAATCAGCTAGAAAGAGATCGGCTTTAAATCATTTTGTGTCAGCCACACTATGTCTTCCTAACTGAGCAATGGTGAGAGGAAAAAGATTATTCAGGCCTCCAGTAAGGGTACAAGCGTTCATACTCTCGCTTCCATCTTCAAAGTCCATTCAAGAACCATAACGACAACAGTGAATTAGTTTTAAGAAAGTGGAATAGTAGATAGGAAATTCTATCAGAAGATCACAACAACAAGAGGGGTGATCATTTCAACTTAGAGCTAAATATATTCTCATTTTTTAAAATAGAGTGCAATTTTGATATAAAAACCACATAGACTACCAGTAAGATATCTTTAATCTTACTTATTATAAAACGCAGATAGTGTGTGTGTGTGTCTGTACGTTTATATATTGGATCGGATTTCCTACATTTTTCAACCGATTTTAACAAAACTTCACAGGACTGCGTAAAATTACCTTGCGGTGGTTCTGACAGCGCCAAAAATTGGAAAAACACAATTGCTTTTGCACGAAATCAATTTGAAAACACGATTCCGTCGCCAGAATGAAAGGGGGACAACTCATATCGAGTTATACTTATTATAAATCCCAGGTTGTGTGTGTGTGTGTGTGTGTGTGTGTGTGTGTGTGTGTGTGTGTGTGTGTGTGTGTTCGTTTATATATGGGATCGGATTTCCTATCAATTTCAACAAAACTTCACTTTTCTTTGGCAGGTAGTGTTTCTTATTGTCTTGCACACTTTTTTCTTTATTTTTACATTCAGAATGCTTTAAAAATTCCATTTACAAGACAATTGATTCTAAAAAAATCTATTCAATCGACAGACTCATAACGATTGAAAACAATGTTTTTTGTTTGAGCTTGGGTTTGACCAATTCGTAAAAAAAAAAAAAAAAAAAAAACTAATTAAGACATGCGTGTCGGTCAACCTTAAACAATAATCTTTGTCAATTTTATTTTTCAGTCTTTATGATGGTCGATACTTGATCTATCTCTTACTGTTACATCCCCGGGCAATGCCGGGCTCTACTGCTAGTCATTTCTAAGATACAACTGTTCAAAGTTTAATCTAAGAATTGGACAATTTTGCTGTTAAACCCGGTATATATATATATATATATATATATATATATAGATAGATAGATAGATAGATAGATAGATAGATAGATATAGATATATATTCATGAATATAGATATTCATTCAAGTTTTATTCCTAAGATACAGACTTTCAAATTTTAATCTAACAATTGGACAATTTTGTTGTTACATCCGGTATATACATACATATATATATATATATATATATATATAAAAGTGAACATTGAAGTCAACACTCAGAGGCTGGACGCAATCCTCAGGCGGCCTGATGATTGCGTCCAGCATGAAACAGCCTACTGCCTCTGAGTGTTGACTTCAATGTTCACTTTTATATTTATATTTACATACTCTCTATCTCTGACTTTATCCCATAAATATAGCACACCTTAAAATATATTTCTTTATATATATATATATATATATATATATAAATTTATTCATGAATATAGATATTCATTCACGTTTTATTCAAGACAGCTGACAAGATGGTGCGATTAACTTTTTATTATACTTTTCTTGTAAGCTTACAAAAGATTTCTTTTGAGGGAATTGAGCCTAGTAAAAGATTAGCCAAAAGATCATTTGATCAGTTCTGAAAGCACTCTTTATCCCAAAAAACAAATATATTGTACGCTTGCAAGGAAAGTACATTGAAAAGTTTAATCACTTTGTCTTGTGAGTGATCTTCTATGAAAATTGTATAAAAGATGGATTGCTTCCCAAACACACATACACACATATATATATTAACCTTTGTATACAATATTTCTATATTATCTTATATGTGTGTGTATCAGTGACTGCTTATTTGTGCTTTTTAGAATATGTTTATATATAATTAGTATTAGAAACATGTCGTCGTGTAGCATTTTTCATTTTGTTTTTTATTTCTTCCTTAATTTCTAAGGATACACATATGGCTCCCAATCAAAGCCCTCCCAATGCCGTTGTTCTTTCTGATAATTCCTCAAATTAACAACTGATTCACATGTAAATATAATCCTTTTCTCGCTCCAAACAAATCTTCCTTGCCTCTCCAACCTTATCTTGCCAACACAACATATCTCCAAATCTTCATTCACAGCTTCCATTCATTCGCATTTGAAAAAAAAATATGTGATAAAATAAATAAATAAATATTATCGATTGGCTTCTAGAATTTTCAGAGTTTTGGCATGCAATTCATTTGCTTTCTGAGTGGAATCAATTTTGTCAAGATGGAAAAAAAATGATAATGGCAATTTAGTGTATGTCTTTTAAGATTTGCATTTCCCTGGCTTATTAGGAGCAGCATATTTTTTAAAACTTTCCCTTTTACTAAATTCTTGATTCTGAGAAGAAGAACCAAAAAATACTTGACAACCTCTTATTATTTAGAGAATTTTCTTTTTACTACTATTTAGAAGACATAGCATGAACGGTGTCTCTTTTTATAATACAGTTAAGTCAACTGTCTCACTATTTGTTCTATGTTCATTAGCTAGGCTCGGTTTTATGAGTGGCAACTGGTAATTAACCCGCACGTATAGCTCTGTAATCAAGGCAATGATTACCTTAAAGGGCGTCGCCATTGAATTGAGTTTAGAAGCTTTCCTTACTTTCAGGCAACTTTGTTGGAAAAGATTTTCGAGAAATATGCAAAATAATACCGATATAACAAAAGTATTTTGATATGATATAATCTATTTTAAGATTTATTGATTTATTTATTACAGTTTATCAACCTTTTGTTGGTTATTTAAAGCCGAAACATATCTTGTATTGTAAGAATTGTTAAAATTAGAATAGTGATAAGTGTTAAATATACTATTTAATCCATAACTTGGGGAAGCAGACAGATACATACCTTTCCCAAGGGCATTTCACGAAAGTGAATGTAATGACCCCGATCGGAATTCAAATTCGACTTTTCGATTTCTCATTCTGAATCGCTATCATTGAACCACACGCACACTCATCTATTTTAAGAATTATCTTATATGAGTCTGAAAAGTTAGCGATTTCTTGGATAAACATTTATCATCGCATTTAACTAAATTTTGTTTTTATCCTATATTTTATTTTCTTGTAACGCCGTGACGTATTCATTGCGCAGGCTAATGCGAAAACGATACTAAATCTCTCAGACATAAAATTATTGTGTTGTTCATTCCCGGATTTCATCAATTAACATCAAAGTATGAATGTGTGTTTAGAGGATCTTTCTCTGAACGTGGATTCTTCTTCTTTTAGGGAGATGAGAGACTTGGAATGCTGCTTTTATCGTACAAAATATTATCTTATATATTTACGCAGTAAGTAAACTTGATTTCCGTGTTACTTGTGGTGTTCCACCATTAACTTGTATCTTTACTATTTAGAAGCCATAGTATTTTTTTATAATACAGTTAAGTCAACTGTCTCTTGTTCTATGTTCATTAGCTAAGCTCAGTTTTATGAATAACAACTAATAACGTATAGCTCTGTAATCAAGAAATGATTACTTTAAACGTCATCACAATTTGAATTGAGTTAAGAAGATTTCCGAGAAATATGCAAAATAATACCGATATATCTTACATAATGTAATCTATTTTAAGATTATAGAGTATGAGTGTGCGTTTTGGGGATCTTTCTCTGAACGTGGATTCTTCTTCTCTTAGGGAGTTGAGAGACTTAGAATGCTGCTTTTACCGTACAAAATATTATCGTATATATTTACGCAAAAAGTAATCTTGATTTACGTGTTACTTGTGGTTTTCCACCATTAACTTGTATCTTTATTTTCAGTAGGTAACATAAAATCTTACACTGTACTTGACTGAATTGCATAGTTGATAAAGTTGTCCAGTATTCACTTCATTATCGGTCCTCCTATATGGCAGTGAATACTGGACAATCTCTTCACAGATGAAGAAGAAGCTTCAAGCAACAGAAATCTGCTTTCACAGGACGATGCTGAAAATACAGAACATGTGAGAAACGACAAAATTTTAGAGAAAATGAAATTAAAAAGAACTTATACTTAACATCAGAAAGAGACAGCTGAAATCTCTAGGGCACATAATGAGGAAAGAGAGCTTGGAAAATTAAACACTCACAAGACATATTGTAGACAAGATTGACAGAGGAAAACAGCGTATAAGCTACCTTAGGAACATATGTTAATGGACGACAGAACAGGGTTTAGGAGAAATAACAAAGAGACATTTTACAAAGAGCTATAAACGGCAGGAAATTATGGAAAGCCATGATCGCCAACGTTCTGTAATAGGGTGTTTAGATGAAGAAGATGAATACAAACCATAACAGCATAATAGCAGGCTTGCTTCGGAGGATCAGTTACGACTGAGCAGTGAGTTTGAATCCATTACATTCACTTACGTGTTAAAACCCTTGAAAAAGGTATGAATTCTCTTCTCACCCCCACTCCAGCTATGTCTAAGTAGCAGGACAGAGCGGGTTCTATAGTCTGGTCTACTGCAGAAAGAAATGGCAAGCTACTGCTGGAAAAATCTGCCTCGTCAGTCATGTATCAAAAGATACATGATTGCCTAAGCGTGTATAACGTATGGCACATAACTGACTGAGTGAGTTCGATCCTCTCTGGCTGCTACATGCTTTCCTCCTTGTGTCACATCTAATCTATATCATTCTACGTGAGAATTTCAAGAACAGTTTTATCTTGTGTTATCAACCTCATTAAATTGAATATAAGCAACAACAAAGAATGGTGGTTAAAACAAGAGAGTTTAATCTGTTACTTCGAGAACCATGATCGGATGGCACAAGAAACATAGACTTATAGATATTATAGAAGTAGTATAGAAAAGCAAAAAGCAGGAAGCACAAAAACACAACGTTCAACTCTTATTTAATATGGATGTCCGGTTGGGATCAAATATATGCGATGCTCATTTCTAGGAAATTTTAATCTACAAAAAAAATGATTCCTGATTTTTCTACAATTGATTCTACGATCTTCCAAAATCCAAATTTCAGATCAATTGTAATCGCCTGTGATCTTCTGTTTTTTTTAAATGAGTTCTTTTATTATTGTTTTTCCTTAAAAAAAAACATTTTCATGGTTCCTTTAAGTTTCCAAATCCCACTTGTGTCTTTTTTGGCTTTGTCACCTTGCTTGAGTTGAATTGATTAAAAGAAAAACTATGTTAAGGTTATGCCCGTTGCGTTAGGGATTATTAACACAGTAAAGTGAAATTGGTATGTCAAGTACAGATTCCAGTCGAGGACGTTGCGTTCGCTTTAACACTTTGTATTGCATTTCTAAAGGTAAGAATCCACTGCTTGTTCCCCGAAGCTATGGATTAATAGCAGAACAAAATGGGTTTAGTAATTTGGTTTACAACCAGCCTAGGAGAAGCACAATGCGTAATTCAAACCGGTTGGGCGTGGAGCTTACAATTCTAACTCGTAAAAACACTCTTGCTTCAGAAGCCACTGTAATGAGTACAACAAATTTGTGGAAATATACCCTACTGGGAAATCCAATTCATTTTCACACATACAATTCTCGTGGTAAACTTATCGATTAAGCTTTATAAATAAATGCACTTAAACTAACATTTTGCGAATGGATGTTGAAATCTTGATCGTGAAATAAGTGTAAATGTATGTCGTACAGAAACTTCACCTTAAATGGAAAGATAGACTCAAAAGAATAAACTTCTATGTTCGTCTTTGAGATAAAATGCGAACACACAATTAAATAACAATGTTAATCCAAATCGCACGAGAATTTTTTTTTAATTCGAACTCCCAAAACTGAAAATCAATTAATTGAGCTGATTAATTTGCATTTTAGATCGTTTCACAAGTGCACTTGGCTGAAGAGCAAGGGGAACAAACAAACTATTTTTCCATTAATTATTATGAAATACAAACGTGCTTTGTCGGGCTAATAAAATGGTAGCAATTGTAAAAGAAATGAAGACAAATCCTCTCAGAAAATCGGTTAAAATTAATTAATCATCGAAACTTGACGAATATCTTCCGTGATATCTCCAAGGAAAGAACTACTGAAGATAGTTAAAGAGTTATGAAGATCAGCCGGGTTGTAATTCAACTTCTTTATTTCCCAAGAGAATCATTCTCATAGCATCAATTACATCTCGCCATCAGATATCTAGCCCCGGGACCAGAGAATACTAATGATGGTATGGTACAATTTGTAATTTCTTATATACTTTTTTTTAGTTATGCTATAATGAATCACACTACAAAGTCTTGACCAAAACAATTTTCTGAACTTAACTTGGTTGTTGCTTTTTTTTAAAGAACACATCATTTCTTTTTTTTCCTAATTGCGTTTCATTTTGTTGAAATACTCTGTTATATATATATATATATATATATATATATATATATATATATATATATATATATATATATTTCCGTGATTGTAATTATTTACTCTATTTACAGTGTTCAAACTCTGGGCCTCATCTTTATTGTCATATTCCCAACTTTTCGACCCTTGTACACTCCGGCATTCTTCAGGTAAAATTCCAACGTACCGAAAAGGCAGGAGCGCACAACGACCGAAATGTCGTGAATATGACAATAAAGATGAGGCCGAACACTGAAAATAGTGTAAGTATGAGTAAGGTTCATTATTTACATTATTCGGACTATTGTCCTCATCTTTGTCGCCATATTTATCACAACGTTTCGGCTGTTGTACGCTCCGGCCTTCTTCAGGTGGTTGGAATGTCGAACTGAACCCTTTATTTCGCTCATTGAGGTAGACTGTTCTAGTTCCACGTGCCATGTTTGGTGAATATCAGTTATCAGTTATCTCCTGTTAATTTCCCGCTGAATGTTCTCCACTGCCTTAACCGGGTATTGAACTCACACTCTTTGGGTCCTGTCACTGGATCTAACCAACGCCTTTATCCACTGTGCCATGTGTCCTTGAGGGTATGAATTTCTGGGTATTATAAACCTAATGTCTCCAGCAATCATTTTTACCAGTACTCATACTGCAATTTTGCTGTTATCATTTCATGTTTTTACCAGAGCTCATATTGCAACTATGTTGTTATCATTGCTTTTATCTGGCACTCCTTATTACTGGTTCCCATATTGTATTTATTTCTATGTGACACTATTTGGCTTGCTAAAAGAGAGAAAGGAGAAAAGAAAAAGGAAAGAAAAAAAAGAAAGTCGAGAATTAAAATTAGGTGATAGGCCATCACGAAAAGGACACTAAGCTGTGTTATTTTTCTGACAAGGAAAAGTGGTAAAATTTTTATTTTTCCATTGTCGAGAAGGTAAAAAGGAAGATACTGGAATTAATCTGATTTATGTTACGGGGCGGGTGGAAATTCCAGGTTGGTCAAATAACCTCAGAGACAGAATTCTAAATAGATAAACATTGACTGTGTCGCAAAATGTCCATTCAGACCACACACAGTTGCCAAAACAAAAGACCAAACCATTGGTTATCTACGGAAAAGTCGTTTGGAAAAAGGCATCTGTTTTGTGTTGAAAACTGGCTGTGGTGGCGAAATTATTTTATCGGGAATAGATAACGCCAGAATGCGAAACATCCAATTGACCACCCACTTGATAATTGGCGAAAATCTCGTTGACGAATTCCATATGAAATTCGGCTGTGGTGGCGGGACTGTTTTATCGGATCAGTGGTTGGCGCTAGGAGTGCAGGTACGTCTGGTTGGCCACCCGCTTGGTGATGTCGAAAAGCTAATTGACGAATTCCAGGTAATTCGGTTAAAGATAAAGATTCTAGGGTGTGACGTCTCCTCGAAGAGAAGAAAGAAAAGGAAAAGAGAAGAAAAAAGATAATTTTTTTTCTTTGAGCAAATTTTTTAAACCGAGGCTAGTCTGGCCACACCCACGCCGCTGAGCGCCCATTGGCTGAATGGTAGCATGAGTGTGGGGGGAGGTAATCATGTGAAGTAGGAGGGGAAGCCTGTTGGCACCCCTGAAGGGATAGGTGTGAGATGCCACTGTGAGAGAGAGGGAAAACCGTTGACACCCTCTGAGGGTATGGTGAGATACCAATACGAGAACAGAAGAATGTGGGAGGACGAGAAGACTTCCTAAAATGGAAAATAATAAATTTTTCCTGACCGAAAACAAAGAAGTGGATTGTGGGTTTGGAATTATCAAGGAACCTCAAACCCCGACAAGCCCACCCCGGTTTTGGTCGGCGTCCATATAAGCAAAGTCGCAGCGAGCGAAAATCAGTTCAAGTTCGAGTTCCAGTTCCAGTTGAGAAGTTAGTTGCAGTGAGCTGAAAGCTCTGAAGACTCGCAGAAGCTGACTAAGATTCACGCAAATCACGACTCATCTTCTAACCAAGAACAATTTATTTTTGAAGAACGACTTAGACTCACACCACCAAAACAAGTTTTACGAATTTCGCTTGAAGATACACCAAGAACCAGTTTCTTAAAGAACAAACAACTTAAGATGTTAAGACTCGCCTAACAAACACAAAGTGTCACGAATCCATATAGCGGGTTGGGAAGAAGAACCAGTCCTGTACTCAGCAACCAGATATAAAGTATTGTTATCCTTTTTTTAAACACATTTGAACTTTTCGAGTTATTATTTTATTTTATTTTATTTTACACATACTTGTGCGATATCACCCTTGTTCGAACTCCACTTGCAGTACGGCCCGGCGACTGATTGATTTCGTCTGCCTAGATCAATTCACAACGTGGGTAGGTTGGACTGGAAATCAAAGCAGTTACTTCGGTAACCAGACGTTGGAGGCGAGCTGGGAACGACAAGGCTGATACCGAATCTAACCAGATTCCCATCCGAACCAGCAAAAGGTTAGAACGTCACATTTGGTGCCGCGATCAATACCAAGCCAGTTGTTCGTTACAGGACAGGATAGCACGACGGACGCAACCAGGCAGACGTCACATTTTGGCGCAGCGACACCCGGGGGGACGTCACACTATGCTTGGTCGGCTCAGGAGATTTTTGTGGCCAAACATATGGCGACAAAGATGAGGACAATAGTCCGAATAATGTAAATAACGTTCATAATACCTTATCTCAGAAATATAGACAGACAATGAGTAAGGTTGTTTCTTATGCTAAAAAATGAAAAAAAATGCTTATATGAACGAGGCTATTTTTCTTTCATTTTATAAGTAGTATTTTTGTAGGGCAGAGGTCAGTTAAAGCAAAATTAGTATCGGCGATAATAAAATAAAATATGGCTGTGTTAAGGGTAGTTTCACATCAAACCGCAAGTTGCTACGAAACCAAAACACTAACCGAAAAACTCGAGTTATATTCTTAAATAACCTCATCAGATTCCGATGTCTATATGGATTGTATTCATGGCTCCAAACTCGTTCAAAAATATTTAAACTCTCACCTGTATACAACGGTTTTCTCAGATAAAGTTAATAAAGCAGCAGTTCCTACACAGTAATATCCTTCTTCGAGCCTCATTAACTGGAGCTATAGAATCACGAACAAAGAACTGTAACTTCTTTTTCATCGATATACCGTTTCCCTGGCTTTCCACAATTTCCTGTCCTTTGTAGCTTGACTAAATTTTGTCTTTTCTCTATGTCTCCTAATTCCTGTTCTGACAACAATTTACACAAGCTCATTAGGTGGATTATGTCCTGTTTCTGTCCCTCTTGCCTACAAAATGCCTTGTCAGTGTCAAATATCCCAAGCCCCCTTTCCTCAATATGCACACTAGAAAGTACAGGTGTCTCTTTCTGATGGTAATTATAACTGTTACTTTTGTTTCCATTTTCTCTAAAACTTCGTTGTTGCTCACATGTTCAGTCAATGGTATTCTCAGCATCCTTCTGTAGAACCAAATTTCTGTGGTCTCAGGTCTCTATCTGTGAGGAAGTTATCCAGCATTCACTGCCATAATGGAGGACTGATATTACATCGTCAAGTACACTGTTCTTTGTTTCTAACAAGATTTTCCTGTTTCTTAATAGTTCGCTATGCTTTCCAAAGGCATCTTTTTGCTACCCCAATGCACCTTTGGATTTCGGTGTTGCATTTTCCGTCCTCTATTAAATTCCTTCTTGATATTTAAATTGTTTTACTTGCTTGATTTTGGTACCTGCAATTTGGAATTTGCATGTTATGTTCTTTTTTAGGAGAGCCATATATTCGGTTCTTGTTTCTTTTCAATTTTCTTTACGATATTCTGTAGGAGTTACTGATAGAATTGCATCAAATAACAGAAATCATATCACTTTAGTACGTTCTGGGTTTGACGATACACTACATGCGGCAGCAAAGCCTTGATCAGGAGGTTTTAAGAAGCATAGAACCACCTCTTAATTGCTCTTCTTCCCAGATCCACACTGACCTAAGGTGGTAGCATCTCTGTTTGGGTTCCAGCTATGAGCAAATAATTAACCCCATAAATAATGTCAAAATGCTATGAAACTATAAAAAAAAGCATTTTCACAGTAAGAAATAAAACAGCAATACATTTTTTAAAAAGAAAAACCTTACAATCAATATATCTTTGTAAAGGAAAATTACCGTTTTGTAATAAAAAAATACCAGAAATACATTTTTAAAAAGAATTAACTAATGCTACGAAGAAAAATAAATTTTGGTATTGAACTACCCATGAAAAATTGATATGCCACTAAACAACCAAACAGACACACGTTCACTAACAGCAACAACTAAAATGGATTGCATATGTCACTCAAAAGAAACTGATGACTTAATTATGATGTTGAGATTCCACACTACTCCAAGTAAAAGTTTAGGAAAGAAGCCTTCATCAATAGCAGAAAAAGCAATAACAGTTACTGTACTTGAGAAACCTATTTTCCTGAATGATTTGTTCTAATAAAAGATTTTTTTATGAATTCCATGCAAAAGTAGTACTAATTGCTCGCTCTATGAATGCCAAATGTTTCCTTATAAGCAAACAGTTAATATTACTATTATAATTACTATATCTACGCCCCGGGAAGCGAGAAGATTAAGTTCGGAATTGGGCAACAAATAGTTGTATTGAGGAACCAATTGTAATAACGAATGTATCATCCTAATTAATAATCTTACGTTGCAGTCAAGTATAATTTTGGAATGCACTAAGATTACCTTCATTCATTTCATGCAGTTCACAGAAGATTAAAGGAAAACAATTCTCTTCTTCTCAATGAAAATGTAAGACTAAATATAACAAAAGCAACGCGGGAAGAAGTTTTGGAACACGGTTTATCTGTTCTGCCCGACCCACCATTATTCATCTAATCTTCTATCAAACTGTTTTAACCTTTTCTGATAACGAAAAACCTTACTTTTTTAATCGGAATCACCCCAAGCAAGGCAGTAATGCCACTAAAACACAACGGTTACAGAGTGTGGAATGATTAGAAACAGAAACATTAATGATGAACAGAAAAAAGCAGATAGTAATCAGGCGGCCAGTAGATGGCAATTGGCATTGCATTTAAATTTTTGCAGATTAAAGCTGGAAAGCATGAAGCCGAAAGGGAGTTCCGCAAGCGAAAAGCGCGATAAAAGAAACTGTAAATATAGAATTTACGGCTGCATCTAGCAAATGCTCAACTGCATGTCGATGAGATCTTGCAACCGGTCTAACGCTGCACTTAAATTCAAAACCTATACCATAGCGAAGAGCACATTCGAACAATTACCATGAAAGTATTTATAGAAAAGACAGAGATGCAACGTTACGAGATAAGGACTAATAATATTGCAGATTCTTCTTATCAAGTAGCTCAAGGTAAATAGCAGGACACCGGACCATATGGGGCAGCAATATTCTAAGCATAGACGACTGGTAGACTTATAGATATGTAAGATAGATTCTGTAGAGAAAGATTGTCTCACCCGACAATGTGAACCGATTTTCTTAGCGACTGAACGAAGTGTTTTCATTATAATTCTTTCCATTCCATATCAGTAGATAAGGAGAGCCCGAGAAGTTCTTCTACTGTTCAATACAAATGGAAGAAGTTCAGGTCGGACGACGGTGAGCCTATGTACTCCTATTAACCAAAACATATCCTCTATAAATAATAAATTATATATTTATAATTTAAATAATACATTATATATTTATAATTTTCAATAATGAAAACTGGAGTCAAGTGTTGTTCGAAAACTTTTTCAGCTAAAATCATACGAAATTTTGCTTAAAACTGTCGTAGAGCTGTCTGATGAGTGGTAACAAGTAATTATAAATAATGGGAAATATATAATTAAATAAAATCTAATTGTACTTTATTTTTAAGAATAAAACTAATTAAAAAAATGAATTATTTTGGAAAAAATTCAAGAAACCCAGCGTTGGTGCGTACTGCCATATCATGTTGAGACACCGGTTCCAAGAAGATCACCGAAGTTAAGCAACGTCGAACCTGGTTAGTACTTAGATGGTGAATGCATGGGAATACCAGGTACTGTAGGCTTACATAGTACCCCCAAGTATGCTTTCGTGCCAACGTTAAGAATTAACTGTTTAAGCATTTTGGTATATGTTCATTCGATGTAGAGAATATGGAGTCGTAATGCAATGGTGTGCTGGATATCGTATCGGAATGAGCTGAGTTCGAATTCCAGTCGAGTTAGTTACATTCACTGATTTTAACTGGTGCATCGACTAAATAGACATACAAGCAAATGACAGTCGATTTTGTTGAAAGTTTTATGACTCAAATTAATGAAACAATTACACAGGCTATTTTCGTTCCAAGCATCCATTCATTGATTTGTTTTTACAGCTTATGCCATTAAAAGCTAGGAAATATTTTTAGATTGTAATAATGCTTTGTAGCTAATAATGATTTACTGATACAAATCCTACTATTTAACCCATAGCTAAGGGAGAAGTGGTAGGTTAACACTTTTCTTACCAAGGGTATTTAGGCGTAAGTGAATATAACGAATTTGAACTCGGCTATCCGATTAATAATTACGAGCCATTATCCATTACACCATCCGTACATACAAGCCTACAGTACCTGGTCTTTCCAAGCGATCACTCATTTAAATTATGACCAGGCTCGACGTTACTTAACTTCAGTGATCGTAAGGGAATCGGTGTTTCAACGCTATGGCGTTGTGGAAATGCAAAGAGCCATAAGATTTGTGCTCTGATATCCGCTCTGTTAATGTAAACAGAGACTAGACTGTTCATGGCAAAATGACGTGATTAACATTGTTTGAAAAAAAAAATTGAGAGGGGGTGTCAGATGGAGGGGACATTGCTTTTCTTAAAATTATTGGATGAATATCTAATGTGAACATCAGTGAGTGAATGTGACACGAAATCAAGTGAGACTGGAATTCGGCTATCCGATTAACAACACCCAGCCCTTTTCACCACCCGCACATCCAAGCTTCCACCACCTGGTATTCCTAAGTGGCCACTCATCTAAATACTGACCAGGCTCGACGTTGCTTAACTTCGCTGATCGTACGGGAACCAATGTCTTAACGTGGTACGGCCGTAAGCCTTCCAAGCATCAAAACCAGATTCTTTGAGAGAAAAGAAAATCAAAGTATAAGGTAAGCAAAATAATATAATAAGTTTTTTTTTTGTCATTAGATAGCATTAATTTTTGTTCTACATTTAACTAACTTCATTCAAAACTTAGCTTTTGATCTTACTATGATAGCTGTCATATGAGAATGCCTTTTTTAACTTGTCAAAGTTAACATAGTTTTAGTCTATTGATTCGAACACTGAAGATCGAATAAGTAACTTTTTTTTTTTTTGGCAAACGAACTGTTCCTTTCTTTTAATTTTAAGAAAGTTATAAAGCTACGCAAACAGGAAAAAAGTTCATGCAGAGAATACCGCCTGAATCAGAAATGGTTTAAAAAGATTCTTACTCGCTTTATCACTGATGGATGTTCCGAGATTGAATATATTTCTCCATTGTGTCTTGTAGGATGATCATGGCTCTCCACAACGTTTTATTCTACGTAGCACTAAGAAATGTTTCTCGATCCATTTTGACAAACTCGTTAGGTAGGTCACTCGCTTTCTCAATGCGCATATCCTGCCTTCACTCTGTACTGTAAGTGTCTTATTCGCCAAGTATTCTTTCCTCCTGCGACCCCGAAATTTCAACTATCTCTTTCTGATTCTAAGTGTCCTTTTTTGTTTTTATATTCTTTAAAACATCCTCGTTAGTAACATATCCCATCCATGTTATTCTCAGTATTCTTTTGTAGAACCAAATATCTCCAGATATAAGTGAATATAACGAACCCAACAAGAATTGGAACTCGACTCTTCGATTATCCTTTGCGCCACCATTAACTACTACCCATTACACCATCCGCACATTCATTCGCAAGCTGTCAGGTCCTCATCTTTATTGTTGTTATTAAAACGTTTCGGCCTTCCTCAGGTGTATATCGATCTGGGTAACCTACAGGAAATTCTGAACTAAACCCTACATAACTGAATAGTACTATATGAAATGAGAACTAGACATGAGCAGTGAACCGAGAACAGTCTACCCCGTAAATTAAATAAAGTCTACAATTCAGAATTCCCTGTCGGTTATCCAGATCGATATACACCTGAGGAAGGCCGGAGAACACAACAGTCGAAATGTCGTAAAGACTACAAAGATGAGGACAATAGTCCATGTATAACTAGAGTAAATGATGATAACTCCCCATCCCAGAAATTTCGTTTAAAAACGTTTACTGAATTCTTTTTTTCTGTGCATAATATTTGCTTTACGTAATTTATTACATTTTGAGATATCTTAGCGAAATTATTCCATGAATACGATCCTGTAGCTTTATTTTGGTCAGATTTTTTTTGCTGAAGTTTGCCAGTGTTTCCATTAAATAATTCACTGACCTGCTCTTAAAGAGTAACAGAAATATCAAAGGATTTGTACTCACTATAACATCAGAATTGTAGTAGCATTTTCAAATAGTTATCTTACCTATTTTGCATCTAAAATGAAACTACGATATTCTGTATTCCCAGCTAGTACATTACCTACTCTTACGATTAGAGCAGGCTGATGAAAATAGTTTCTTAAATTGTCTATGTCTACATTAAGATTCGTTATCGACCACCATTTTCCTTTCTGCCAAAGGAAGTTCTACACTTTGATGTTTAAACCTTCAACCAGTCATATCAGCGGAACAAAAGCTGACCTTTTTTAAATTGAGATCATGTTTCTATTTGTGCTTCCTGATAGCGGAAGCCACACAAACAATACTTTATATACAAGTGCGGGAAACAGTTCGTGATTGTAGATATATTACCTGCACTGCAGAGAAAACCAGTGTGCTAATTATATACATGTAATTAAGAGTTGGTCATGTCGAGAAGGCACATTCATTTTTTTTTTTTTGCTTTCAATTTTTCAAAAAGGTATTAAGATATACAAAATAATTGCGTAAATCTATAAATTAGATCGACCTATAATTGTTGCCACTCACCGACTAGCTCATAAAATATGACTCAATTAAATCTTTGTCTAGAGAATAATATCGAATACACGTTTGTAGTAAAAGGCAAGCATCGAAAGTATGAAAACTACATGTACACAAGTACATACTTCGACAGTATCTATGTAGGTTACATTTCAAGCACCGAATGAACTGCGTTAAAACAGTCATGTGCCTCATTTCTGAATATGGGTGTCTTTCGACATAGATATAATTTTAACCCATTGATTCCCACCGTAAAATCCAGTATTACAAAATTAAAAAAAAAATCAGTATTAATTCTAGGTGTCAAAAATAAAATCTGGTATTAACGACTCACTCCCGAGTTAATCTGTCTTCTAGGATGGATACCTAATCCCTTTTGCAGATGCTTGCTCAGGCATATTTTTGTTTATTTAACACCCAGAGCTCGTCTATCGTTTATACTTCAACTATGTTATAATTTCCGGCATTGAGCATATAATCTGGCGATATCAGTAGTTGAACAAAGACTTGTGACTATCACGAACAGTTTCTTCTACCCAATTGTACTCACAATGCATGGGACAAACTTAAATATGGTTTACGGGAATTGCTCAACTCTGTACCAGGCTGTGATTGTCTCCTCAAGGCTATTACATGTTGAAATCACCTTAATAGACAAGTCGACCATACTGAGATTCGATCTCCGGTCGCTTGGTTTGATCACTAACCTTCAAACAATTAGAATATGGTAACTGAAATATTGTGCTGGAAAGTGACTAGATGTTTTTTTGTTAGTTTCTTTTGCTCTATTTTTTTATTTTTATTTTTTTTTTTTTACACGTTGGGATTGTTTTCACATCAAGAAGAAACTTACCTGAAAAAAAAAAACGAACAGGGTTTCATATTTGGAATGATAATCGTTCTATTCACTCGTTCTTGTATTAATTACAGAATTCTAAATATCCTGTATTAATTATAGATTTTTACCTTTAAACCATTAATATACACCCCCTCCATTTGGGGGCAGTGTGTATTGCAGACTTAATCAAACATAAAGATTTTTGTTTTGTTTTGGTTTTTTTTTCTGTCGGAGGAAGGCAGGAAATATGCGATGTGTAATGTTCTGTACAATGCATGATTATTCAGCAATTAAAAGTAAAATACGTAGACGACGCACAACAACTTCGAGTAGGAAAACATTATCAGATGATAAGTATTAATAGTCTCGACTAAAAGGCGGGTTTCAGCTTCAGATAATTATACATCTCAAGTAAAATTCAGGGATGGATTATTAATGCTGCATAATGTCTAACAAGATCCACGCCGTTTCATATCACGACTACAACCAATCAATATGGCGTATTAAAAAGAGGCTTTGCTTATCATAATTGTTAATGTTATTGATTTCAACTGGAAAACTATTGCTAGCTTTCACAGTATCTCCTTTACACACAGTGCATTTTGCTTCATTATTTCACTATCACAACTGATTTATTTTTTCCTCACCTCATATATATATATATATATATATATATATATATATATATATATATATATATATATATATATATATATATAATGAAATGGACTAAGTACAACAATTATTTTATTATATTTTTATAGATACAAATATTTAAGTAAATGCACTGTTTATAATAAACATTTATCGGCTTGAATGTTCGAGAAATCTCAAATAAAATATGTGTCCTCCAGCAGGAATCGAGTCCGTGTTCTCCACGGAACCGCCATATAGCTTGACGTGCTACACCATTTAGCTACAGAGGAAGGCTCTGTCTAGCGAGGTGCAAAAACTGTAATTTAATAGTAGTTCAAAAACAGTCATTTAACCTTGCTAAATTAAAGTTAAAGCAAGTCCTTGTATCAAGTAAGCATCACAATGACAAGAGTTAAACACTAAAAACACTTAAATAGAAAATCCAACGTGCACACACTTCATAAAATGTGAATATAATATTATTTGTTGATATTATTTATTTAACTGCATTCTTTTTGCCAACCGTATTTAGTTATCGAAATGATGAATTTTTTGACACTGTTGAAGATGGTTATAGTCTGAGCTTTAATGATATAAACGACCATTAAACAGACTGGGAACTCATTTTATTTAGTCTTTATCTGGTGGGCATTTGCACAGCAGTTCCGGTTGTCTCTATAACTCAGTTTCTATTTCTCTTTCACGCTCTTTTTCTCTGTCGCTGTTTTTCTCTCTTTCTTCTCAGCCCTTTACTATTTCTGCAACCATATCAACCACAGTCATCTTCTTCTTTCTTCTTCTTCTTCTTCTTCTTCTTATTATTATTATTATTATTATTATTATTATTATTATTATTATCATTATTATTATTATTTGTGTTATCCACCCTTACTATCTCTACTGTGATGTCCCCCTTTCTTCTCTTCACTCTCTTTCTGTCACCATATCAACCATAATCTTCTTCTTCTTCTTCTTCTTCTTATTATTATTATTATTATTATTATTATTATTAATATTATTATTAATATTTGTGTTATCCACTCCCACTATTTTTGATGCGTTGGCCCCTTTATTTTCTTCACTCTCTCTCTGTCACCATATCCACCATAATCTTCTTCTTCTCCTTCTCCTTCTTTCTTCTTCTTCTTCTTCTTTTCTTTCTGTCACCATATCAACCATAATCTTCTTCTCCTTCTCTTTCTTCTTCTTCTTCTTCTTCTTCTTCTTCTTATTATTATTATTATTATTATTATTATTATTATTATTATTTGTATTATCCACCCCATTATCTCTGTTGTCTTGTCGCCTTTCTATTCTTCACCCTCTTTCTGTCACCATATCAACCATAATCTTCTTCTCCTCCTTTTCCTTCTCCTTCTATTTCTTCTTCTTCTTCTTCTTCTTCTTCTTCTTCTTATTATTATTATTATTATTATTATTATTATTATTATTTGTATTATCCACCCACATTATCTCTGTTGTCTTGTCGCCTTTCTATTCTTCACCCTCTTTCTGTCACCATATCAACCATAATCTTCTTCTCCTCCTTCTCCTTCTCCTTCTCTTTCTTCTTCTTCTTCTTCTTCTTCTTCTTCTTATTATTATTATTATTATTATTATTATTATTATTATTTGTATTATCCAACCCCATTATCTCTGCTGTCTTGTCGCCTTTCTATTCTTCACCCTCTTTCTGTCACCATATCAACCATAATCTTCTTCTTCTTCTTCTTCTTCTTCTTCTTCTTCTTCTTCTTCTTCTTCTTCTTCTTCTTCTATGTGCTGTTTCATACCGTTACTATCCCTGCCATGTTATCCCTTTCATTACCTTTTCTCTCGTTCAGCCTCCATGTCAACCCTAATCTTCTTCTTCTTCGTTGCTCACTGTTTCCCTCTGCACATCCTGCCTTTAGAATGTATTGTGAGTGTCAAATTATCCAAGTCCCCTTTCTTCATCTTAAGTTCTAGAAACTTCAATTGTCTCTTACAAGCGTCGTATTCTTAATCAATCAACATTCCCTGAATGTCTGTGCGTTTTCAAAAGCAAAATGAGCTTGGCTTATAAATAGATTATCTCTCTCTTTTTCTTCTATCGCTATTGTCAGAGTTATTTGCTCTATTATTTCCTCTTCGAATTAAATATGTTATCTATTCCCCTTCAAATTCCCATGCTACTGAGAAAATAATGAGCCTACAATCTTTAAGGGTAAAACTCAATATAAATGTCAGCGACCGTGTCGCTTATTCTTTTCCCTGGGTGGCACCCAAATGTGTCATGTGGGAAACCTAACTTATTACTCCGCGTACAGGCAGTATATCATGCGAAAATGAGTGCATGTATTTAACACTTGTTAACGCAAAACCCGGCGAAGGATGTGTTCGATAAATCAGGACTGAAACTGACTATGGACTGCTCGGCAATCACAGAGTGCGGATCAATTGACAAACATCGCTTCGTATCGTCTTTCGGTTCAGATGAGGGCATCTTTTTAGAAAGGGTAATACGAGAACATCTATTAATCGTTTCGTCTTCCAGAATAATGAGATGCGCTTGAAAGTAGGAACAAATTTGCCGGAAAAGTTTCACCGGTGTATCAGTTTTAATGACTAATTTCGCAGCGCTGATTTTTTCCCACACTTTATTTCTTTTTTTTTTTCAATTTTCATCTTTTTTTAGCACTATGCCAACAACGTTATTTTTTTTCTACTTCATAATTTTAAATGGTATTTCTTTCAATACCACTATACCTACCTTAAATGTTGTATCTGTCAATATCACTATACCTACTTTAACTGGTATTTCTTTCAATATCACTATACCACTTTAAATGGTATTTCATTCGATACGACAATACCTACATTAAATGGTATTTCTTTCAATACCACTATACCTACCTTAAATGCTATTACTTTCAATACCACTATACCTACTTTAAATGGCATTTCATTCGATACCACAATACCTACATTAAATGGTATTTCTTTCAATGCCACTACACCTACTTTAAATGGTATTTCTTTCAATACCACTATACCTACTTTAAATGGTATTTCTTTCAATACCACTATACTTACCTTACATGGTATTTCTTTCAATATCACTATACCGACTTTAAATGGAATTTCTTTCAATACCACCATGCCTACCTTAAATGGTATTTCCTTCACTACCACTATATCTACCTTAAATGGTATTTCTTTCAATACCATTATACCTACCTTAAATGGTATTTTTCAATACCACCATAACTACCTTAAATACTATTTCATTCCATCTTCACCATTATACTTACCAGTCAATGGTTTCGTTTCTTTACCACTATACACGACTAAAATTCTGTTTATCTTTACCATTTTGCCTAATTTTAAACGCCGTTGATGTTTTTTTTTATCACTATATTCTTCTATGCTAGCGTCTCTTCAGGACATAGGTGATTATGGGTCTCCACCACTTTCTATCGCGTGTGGCTCTTATCAGTTTTTCTTCCACTGATAAGACCCCAACATCCTGTCCGTCCATCCATTTACACTAGCTCATCAGATATGTTGCTTGCTGACATCCCCTGTCTCTCTGCCGTGTGAGGGTCAAGATTTCCAAGCCCTTCTTCACCATAAAGTATCCAAGGAATTTCAGCTGGCTTTTCCTGATTCTTAATACGGCAGTTTTTTATGTAGTCATTATCTTTAAGACTCCATTTTTGTTTACTCGCTCCGTCCATAGAATTCACATTATCCTTCTGTAGAACCAAATTTCTGCTGCCTCCAGTTTTTACCTCATTTTCCCCAGCATTCTCTTCCATACAAGGGGATGGATATAACATAGCAAAGCAGCATTATTTTCTTTGTCAATCGCTATAACTAACTGAAATGCTAATTCTTGATTACAATACATGACTAAAGTGCAAGTGTTGAATGATAAGTAACGTCTCCAATCCTTTCTGACAAGTGAAAGTCATATGTGCAATCATTTGCTTCCCCTATTACTACAATCTCAACCTGTTAAAGTCCAGGCTTAACAGTTGTCTTCCACGCATATCAGCATAAGCTGTGCTTCTTCTACCTCGAGTTGCCCTCGGGCCTGTGTAAAGTATAAACATCATTGTAAAAAAGGTCTCTAATCCTATAAAATATGTTTATACCATTTTATACTTTATACTGTTATATGCCGTACCTATCAACACTAATGGGTATGTCCCAATCCTCATAAATATGTTGGACGCACGATTGTAAGTGGGGGTAATATGCTGGTAAGTAGTCTACCACTAGCAGTGGTTTACCTACTTCATGTCGCTGGCGAGTATTGTATTTTGGTGATGCTATAAAGATTACCATTTCATTTCCAACCACTGTTTTGGTTATTCCTCATTTAGTAACCCTCTCTAGGTTACAACAGAAAGAAAGAAAGAAAAAAAGAAAGAAAGAAAGAAAGAAAGAAAGAAAGAAAGAAAGTGTTATATACCGTACCTATGAACACTGATGGGTATGTCCCAATCTTCATAAATACATTGGACTCTATTGTAATTGGGGGTAATATGCTGTCTAAGTTAGCCACCCCTAGCAGTGGTTTACCTACTTCCCGCCGCTGGCGATTATTGCATTTTGTTGATGTTATAAAGATTACCATTTCATTTCCAACCTCCGTTTTGATTATTCCTCATTCAGAAACCCTTTCTAGGTAACAACATATACCAGAATATGCAGCATATTATTATTACAATTACATAGTAGTAATAGTAGTAGTAGTAGCAACGTTGAGTGAAGGAGCAGTAGGCCAACAAGGTAAACCTTGGGTATAAACACACAAAGTCCAATATACCCCACCTTTTACACCCAGTCTGATAAGGGTATACAAGACGTATGCGTCACAGCTAGATGTGCGCAATATGGTGACAGATTTTGATTAAACTAAATGGAAATGAAATTAGAAATACCCCAGCTCGGGTAGCTGAGTGAGATCAGAAGGTTTCCTATTGAGAGTCTGCCCTAATTATTGAGATGTGGCTCCCAAGTTACCTTGCAAGTATTGACCTAGGATATGATTGAACATATATAAACTTTTGTCTTAAATTACATATAAAATAACAAATCTCTAACTGAGAATCAGACACTTACTCCAGTCAAGTTTCAGGAGTTGTTATTCAACAGTGTGCAATCTACAATCGATAAACCATTTGCTCGAAAAATAAAAATACCATTTAACAAGTCACTTTTGTCAGAATTTTGTTGATTATGAAAAGACACTTTGCTCAGTCGGGGAGCGGAGTATGAAGGAAACTTATTTAAAATATTTCCAACGACCAATATGTCTAGATAGACTAACCGTTTCTATGTTTTTATCGCTGTTATTGTTAAATCATTGTCAGTCGTTTACTCTGCATCAACATAAGACATTATTCTCATGTTAATATTATGAACCTACTCTTCCAGGATGGCTCAAGGCATGTTGGAAGAGATCAGGTTACCAATTTTTTCTATGGTAGACTAGTTACCAATCAGGGCTATAGAACCCAGTCTGTGGTGCTATTCAACCCATAAGTGGAAGGCGAAAAATGAATTTATATCTTTCCTAAGGGTATTTGCTCGTAACTCAATGTAACGAACCCAACTGAAATTCGAACTCGGCCTTCCGTGTTTAAATTCTGAACCGATATCTATTGCACCACAAAGCACATTGTTACGTTATTGTTATAAAGAAACGACAGTTCAACTACATGTCTGATTAATGTAATAACCTTTCTTCATTGGCATTATAATGACGAGTTTACGCTCCAGGCAATGAAACACTATTCTCATTCTGGAAATTGCCATTCATTTTCTGATCTGACATATCTTTTTCATTTAAGATTAGCACCGGCTATCCAACATCTAAGTTTGCCTAATCTTTTGTAATATCATCCTTCTCTGTTTTTTCGATCTATTCCTATGTTTGTCAAAGGCGAGTTTGCTTATTGGCCACCTTGGTAGCGGGTTCTATCTTTTCGGGATTCGGCTTTATAAAGCAAAGACAAGAATTGAAAATGGATTCTTAAGTCAGATCTTCTTGTATGTGTTTTGTCCCTTCATGGCTTTCCACAAATTCCTGTCTTTTTCAGTTGTTAGTCAAACTTGTCTATTCGCTGTCTCTTCTAATCCCTATTCTGTCGCCCTGTATACAAGATCGTGAGGTAAGTTACGCGCTGATTCCCACTGCTCGACTTGCCTTTAATATGTTTAATATGTACTGCCAATGTTAAATTGTCTAAGCCCTCTTTCTGCATTATGAGCCGCAGAAATTTCAATTCTCTCTTATTGTTATTATTATTATTATTATAAAATTATTATAAAATTATTATTATTATTATTATTATTATTATTATTATTATGATAAAATTGCAATTATTAACATTATTATAATGACAAAAATTGTTGGTATTATTATGTTAATGATAAAATTATTATTATTATTATTATTATTGTTATTATTATTATTGTTATTATTATTATTATTGTTATTATTATTATAATGATAAAAAAATTATTATTATTATTATTATGATAAATTTTAATTATTATTATTATTATTATAAAATTTGCTATTATTAACATAATTATAATGATAAAATTTGTTGTTAATATTATAATTATAATGATACAATTATTATTATGATAAAATTATTATTATTATAAAATTATTATTATTATAATGATAAAAATTATTATTATTATTATTATTATTATTATTATTATATTATATAATAATATATATATTATTATTATTATAAATTTAGTATTATTATAATTATAATGATAATGAAGGATGTGGTATAATCGATATCGGCTCGGAATGAGAAAATGTTTTCTCCGGTACCCAGCCGTGGATTGAATAGCAGGACAGAATGTGTTCTATAGTTTACTTGGCAACAGGTCTACTTCTGCCTAGTCAGTCATTAATCGAAAAACACGTGATCATTCAAGTGTGGATCACGTATGGGACTTAATGGAGTGGAATATAATTGATTACATTTGCCGCTTCATTATAAGGAAACCTTCGACATACACTCACCGAACAACCGTCGATTAAAATTTATATAATCTTTCTATTAAAATCCTTTTTCAAGAATGTAGGTTTCCCAAGTCCACTACCTATTATAGCTCTTTCCTATATTGATGAAGGCTCCATTCCTTCCTAACATTTTACTTGAAATAATGTTGAACGTACAACCTCTCCCCAATGTCATGTTTTTCTCTTCGAGTTAAATGTGCTATCCATTTTAATTGTTTCTGCAGTTGGTAGTCCTCACGTGACGAGGTTTCTGTTATTTGGAACTGTGCTTTGTTTTTGATTATGTAGCGCCAGTCCACAAGTTTAGAAGAATGTTGGTTCTCGCTAAGACGTAGTATTCATTCGCTCGAAGCCATCTTTAACTATCGATCTGATCTGAGAAAGCGGTTGTATACGGCTGATACTTTAGATATTTCTGATTGTCTTTGACGATATGCATAACATCTTTATGAACGTCTCAACCTGACGTGCCTATTTAGGATTATAGCCAACCCCCAAATAATGCTTTCTTTTCAGTTAGGCTTACCAAAATGTTGTGAAGACACGATTGTATGAATGTCTTTTCATTTGCTTTCTTACGAAACCTTCGAAATAGGAAAAAATAAATATGTATAAATATGTAAAATTAATAATTAAGGACATTTTAATGAACTGCAGAATACGAATTAACTTGTACACTATTTACATTATTCGGACTATTGTCATCATCTTTGTCGCCATATTTATTACAACGTTTCGGCCGTTGTACGCTCCGGCCTCCTTCACTGGTTGGATCATTTCACTGGATCTAACCAACGCCTTTATCAATGTGAGTTCATTACCCGGTTAAGGCAAGTAGAGAATTTATAGATGAGAATTAACAGGAGATAACTGATAACTGACAACTATTAAAAACATGGAACGTGGGACTACAACAGTCCTACCCCAGTGAGCGAAATAAAGGGTTCAGTTCGACATTCCAAACACCTGAAGAAGGCCGCTGCGTACAACGGCCGAAATGTTGTAATAAACATGACGACAATGATGTGGACAATAAGCAGAATAATGTAAATAGTGCACATAATACCTCATCTCAGAAATATAGACAGATAACGAATTAACTTATCATCGGAGGGACCCGGATGTTTCATACTTTGTAGAATGTTTTATTCTTTCGTTTCTTTTGACTAGTTTTTCGTATTTTATTTTTATTTGTTTCTTTATCTTTCGAGATGTTTGTTTTTTTTTTTAATTTGTTTTAGGCTTTTTTTTTATTTTTATTGATCTTTTTAATTATTTTTTCTATTTTTTAATTTTATCTATTTTTTGAAATTTTTATTTTCTACATATTATTCTTTTCTAATTATGGTTTTCTAGTATTTTATTTTTATTTTTTTATTCTTTTTCAATTTTCATTGAAACATTCCTATTAAATATAATTTATCATCTATTCGTTTTGAATTACAATACAATGTTTTTAACTGATTTAATATTAAACACTGTCTATAGATAGATACAAAAATCGATCATCTAAGCATCTTTATTAACAGTGTTATTATATTTGATTAATGTTTGAATCCACGGTAGCAAATAATATTCATACGGCTTGCATAACTTGCTATAATCGAGCAAGTCTGGTTGATAAAATAATTTCGATAATTCCTGCGTGATATTTACCGTGATTTATAGACGTCACAATTTACAAAGCTGGACACGGAACTCGTGCCATGTTCAAATTTGTAAATTATGATTTTTATATAGGGATGACAGTTGAAATTTCTAGCGCATGAAATGAGGGTAAACAGGGCTTAGAAAATTTGATATTTACAAAAGAGTCAAGGGAAAATAATGTATAACCTGCCTAGAGAGCTAGATTAAATGGATGGCGGAGCAAGGTTTAGAAGAGATTAACAAAATCACAAATATGGAAGAATACCAGGATTAATCAGCAAGTATTTTAATCTTCTTTATTCAACCAACTAACAACTAAAACGTGTTAAGGTATTCGCTGATAATGACCACGGTGAGAGTCATGATGGCCGTTGTCCTGAAAAAACATAAAAGATGGAGGGTATTCTTCTACGTGCCGTATACGATCATGGCTCTCCACAATTTCCTGTTCCCTGTAGCTCTTAATAATTTTTCTCTGTTATTTCTCCTAAACCAGTTCTGCATTCATTTACTCGAGCTAGGTAGTTAGGTATACGGATTGTTTTCCTCTGTCCCTCTTACCTTCAATCTGTCCTGTGAGTATCCTATTTTATGAGCCCTCTTTCCTCATTATGTGTCCTAGAAGTTTCAACTGTCTCTTCCTGATGTTAAGTATAATCGTCGTTTTTGCTTTCATTTTATCGAAAACTTCCTCGTGGCTCACATCTTCAGTCCATGGTATTCTCAACATCCACCTGTAGAACCACATTTCTGTGGCTTCTTATTGTATTTATAAAACAACCGAAAGCAAAGAGAAAAATTAAGACAAAATTCATAAAAAAAAAACAATCCTCATTGATTATGAGTTGTATATATTTTTTTGTTTCTTTGCTGAGATTAACATGGACGGAACTTAAGATAACAAAAACAATATTTAGTAACAGCTATAAAGGACAGGTAATTGTGGATAGTATAAGCGCCTAAACTCTAAAGGGACAAGGCACATAGAAGAAGAAGATGAAGAAGAAGAAGGTATCCACAATTTCCTCTCCTTTATATCTGTTACTAAGAAGAAGATGTTTTTCGTCACTCCCTTTTAAACGATATCTACCTTTTTTTTTTTTTTTGTAATATGGTTTTAGTTTGAACTTTATCGCCCATCTTCCTACTAATTATCAAGATTTTTCTTCGTCTCTACTTGTTTCTTTCGATTTAAAAATCTTTATTGATTCCCATTGATTGTATCGTTTTCTTTCTGTTATCGATATTCACTAAGCATACACGATTACAATACAAGGCGACAAATGATGGACACCCAATGAGGACTTAACTAATTGCCAAAGGTCTACAATTCAAAATTGCGTACCGTTGCTCCATCATATAAACAATAGTATCTTTAACGTTGTCTGGTATAAAGTGTGGGGTGAATGATGAAATTAAACGTATTGGTAATAGATTACATAAAATCATTTGATATGGTAAAACTCAGACCAACCTGAAATATCAGAAAAACTTGGTTTAAATGGGAAAATATTTGAGTAATTCGTTACCTTTACCGAGAACTTTAGGCGGATCTTCTTTTTAAATGTTCCGTGTCCATTCAGAACGAGAGTCTTCTATAAGATCCTATTCTTTTTGGCTCTATGTAAGATTTGACTTTCCACTATCACTCTCACTCCTTGTTCTGTCATTCGTTTATACATTCTTATTAGGTAGATTGCTCCATATGTTCGCTCTTACCTTTATAATGCCATATGAACGTTAAATTCTCCAAGCCCACTTTTCTCATCATGTGATGTTTCAACTGTACCTTTCTGATTCTGATTGTTTTAAGTATACGTTTTGTGTCCATTTCCCTCAGAACTCCCTCGTTAATCACACATCCAATGCTGTTACTGTGTTCATTCGAGACGATAGTGATCTACAACCTCCTATTCTTTGAAGCTCTAAAGGTTTCACTTTTCGCTATCACAACCATTCCCTGTCCCATCATCCATTCACCCAAGCTTATTGGATAGATTACTCGATAATTCCCTTTGCTCTTCTTACCTTCATAATGTCATCTAAGCGTTAAATGCCCCCCTTTTCTCATCATTTGATGTTTAAACTGTATGATTCTGATTCTAAGTGTAAGTGTCATTTTCGTTTGTTTTCCTTTTAGAACTTCTGTTAATCACACATACATTTATGTTGTCTCAAGTCACTTTTTCATCTGTTAGAAAACTTGCATTCACTACCATAGACAAGGACTTCTATTACGTAACAATTCATGTATCTTTTCTCTATTTCTAACGAAATGCTTCTTTTAATACTCTGCTTAGCTTTCGGAAGGCATTTTTCACTATAATAAAGCGCCTTCAAATTTCTGTTTCGCATTTTCCGCCCTCTGTTAAAATAATTCCCAGATATTTAAATATTCGTACTTGCTCGATTTTGGTAAACTGCAATACGAAATTTGCATCTGAAGCTGATTATTTTATTGACAACCATACATTATGTCTTCTTGAGAATGAGTTAAGCGAAATTAAGAAGAATAAGATAAGGGTTTCTTTTCTCAGCGGACTTATTTAAACAGTGAAACGATAGTAAGAAAACTAGAAAAGTTACTAGATTTTATCATTGGTAGCCATGATCTTAACCGCGCAATATACACGAATAACATTTTCTGCGTAGCAGAATAAGACAGGATCCGGAAAGACTCGATGATAACGCATTAAAGAACGGCATGAACAAACGATTAAATATTTGCTGTAAAATCTACTACAAGGAAAGTTGGTTCTCTGTGTCAGGCCAGCAGTTTTTTTCTCACCTCAGTTCATCCTTCAAATCTACAAATCAACCATTCGTCTTTGCATGGAATACTGCTGCCATATATGATCTGCTGCTCCCGCTGTTCATCTCGAAGTCCTGGACAAAATCCATAGACAGATATGCAACGTGGTTGGTCCTTATCTGGCATCCTGTCTGCAGTCGCTATCTCACAAATGTACTGTCGCTTCCCTGCGGCTCTGTTGACAAAACTAACCTGGCTTTATCCCTTCGAGAAGGTCCCCCAATCTGTGATTGACTGAGGCAGGAAATAGCTTGTAAACTTTAATGCCTCTAAAACAAAACTGCTCTCATTTACCCACCATAGAGAACCCTCCCTGCTTCCTGATGGGAGGCAGAGAGTGTTCTCCATGAGAGCATCTCTCTGCCTCTGCTTGGTCTCACACTGTCCACTTACCTGAAGTGGAACAATTACATTGAATCTATAGCTTCATCTACCACAAGGAAAGTTGGTTCTCTGTGTTGCGCCAGAAGGTTTTTCTCACCTGAGTCCATCCTTCAAATCTACAAATCAACCATTTGTCCTTGCATGAAATACTGCTGCTATCTGGTGCTCTCATTGTTCATCTCAAGGTCCTCAACAAAATCCAGAGACAGATATGCAACATGATTGGTCCTGATCTGGCATCCCATCTACAGTCACTTTCTCACAGACATGCTATGGCTTCCCTCTGTCTTTTCTACAAGTATTTTCATGGCAACTGCTCCAATGAGGTACTTTCACTGGTTCCCAAAATGCATGAATTTAAACGTGCTACTAGCTTGGCATCTCGGTCCCACCCTTTTACTGTCAAAACGGCTAAATGTAGCCATTTCTTCTACTCCAACAGCTTCTTATCTCGCACCTCCCGTCAGTGGAACTCCCTTCCTATCACTTGCTTCCCTGATAGCTATTATCTTCAAATATTCAAATGTAAGGTCAATCGGCATCTTCTGATGCACTGACCTTGATCCCCGGCCTTCTCTTTATCCTTTTTCCCAAAGACTCCTATTTTACTCTCACTCTCTGTAACCCCCTTGCGTGCTAGTGGCACTTCCGCTTTGCTTGGGGGGTGATTTGCTTAAAAAAAAGGGAATGTATGGTGGTCAGCAAAAGTTACAGCTCAAGTTTTGAGTTACGTATTGTGGATATCAAAATACAGAAAACTATAACGACCTCGTTCGTGTAATAACTGGCGACGGAAAATGGGACACAGGAAGCCGACGTGGTAAAGGAATATCAAAAGATGTCTTTCAGAAACTAAGCAAAGTGAATAATGCTGAACTTCTATATATTATCAAATCTCGAATAGGGGAATGAATTTCCTCACAGATGAAACAGAGACGTGAAGAGACAGAACGTGAGAATATCATGGACAGAAAATTTGATCAACCAAGAGATTTTAAGGAAATTACGAGTTACACGGAAATACTTACAATCACAACGAAGAAGTATATATTTCTGAGACGTACAATGAGGGAAATCGGTTGGAAAATCTAAAACTGGCAGATCTGGAAGCGAAGTAGGATGAAAACAGCGAGAGAACGACTTGAAGATTTGAGGTTAAAGATTAATAAATAGCAAATAGTTACTTCGACTAACAAAAAGAGAAAGTCATGGCTGCCCACGTCCCTAGAGGACATGACAAAGAAATAATAGTTTGAGCAATTTGCTGACCATGATTTAACGATAACGTGACTATTTTTTCTTCAGTTTTCTAATTGACTTTTTGAATCATTTTTGCTTTCTTTTCGTCTTAAGCGGATATTTTATTGATGTTCAAAATGTCGCTTGATTTCCAGGCTTTTTTTTATTCGTTTAGCCGCATTTAATCTTCTTCCAGGTTTTAGTGGGTTTTTTTTTCTCTTCCCTTCACTGTTTTTCCCCCTTTATTCTATTTCTTTTTCCTTTTATTCTTTTCTTCCGTTTTAGTTAAGTCCATTTCTAATTTAGTTGTTTCTTCTCTCTCTTTTTTTTTTTTTTTTGTTTTCCGTCCCATTTTTTTTTCTATTTCCTCTTCGTTTTTATTTTATCCCGGTTTAGCAGCAGCAGCATTCCCGCCAACACATCAGCTTCAATCAGCGAAAAAAAAAAAAAACGAACACCCCCTCTGGTCATATTACTTTCTAAAGGAATAAACAAGATTCGAAATGGAGATCAAAATCTCCCAGACTCCCTCTGCAGATACGCCTACACGCCAAAGGGAAGAAGAAAAAAAGTATAAACATGCGTCAGTGCGTATAGGCGGCTTAATAAACAAGAGTTCATGTGTTTGCAAAGTTTGAGGTGGTTTTATGCTTTTTTTTCTGTAAATGAATTTACATCAGTATGTTTCGTTGTTTATACCTGCGCTCACAAATTTCACATATATTGATTTGTCAGGCCGAGTACAAAAACATTCTCATAAAGATTTATATAGACACTAAGGTAACAAAAAATTGACAAACATATTTACCTGAACTGTTGCCAATTGGGGGACTTCAGATAGACTCTTATTCAATGCTTTTGACTATTCCACAATTTCTAAATGATATGTCTGTCCTATCAACTGTTCATCGGTCACAAAGTCACTTTTTGTTTTTTCGCTTTTATATTTATACTAGTTTAAAAGCCGCCTTATCTGGTGGCATTTAAGCTAACTCCCGTGGAGGGCTCTTGACTGGGCTTTCGGCTTGATCAGGAGTTTATGAGTCCCTAAGTTTTTGCATATTCTCAGCATTGGAAACTCGTCTGGCTGCCATTTGATCTAGGTTTTCATTTGCACGGGACTTTTTTTCCTCGCTGCAGCCTTGGTTCTTTTGATTGCAATCTGTTCCTCTGTTGGCAGAGATTTCTTTTTGCCATCTATTCTTCAGCCGTATGCGACAGACAACAATAAACTACAGAAGAACTCAAAGTTGAACGCTACATTTAAATGTTGCATTAAAGTTTAAGCTTATTTTTTAAAAGTTCAACGATAATTCTTCTGCCGCCACTTAATCTAAAGACATTTTGATGTACGTAGGTCCTTATTTTCCGTACAAACAATTTTTTTTTAATTTCATACGTGACTTTCGCTGGATTTCGCAAATAATTTAGATTATCCCCAAATTTATTTCCAAGTTGTAAAAATTGTTATCGTACAAAAATATTTCGTCGCAAAAAAATCGCGTAAAAATCGCCGAAAATAATCACGGTAATGAAAACTTGAGAGTCAAAAATTTCAGGAATACGGCTACGGATCAGGCCTGGAATATTTTTAATTTGTTTACGGAGTCGGCCTGATTCCAAAATAGTATCGTATGTTGGGCTACGGCCTCTAAGGGTAAAGTTGAAAACGTGTGACACACTGACATTCGTACTTATTCAGATTTTACGCTTATATATTTATATTTAATGCTTTATATTTACATTTATTTATAAACGTTCACAATTTTAAAGATATTTCTGCTAGTTTGAGTTAAACGTACAAGTTATGGTTTGGTTTGGTTTATATTACGGCATATAATTTTTTTCCAACTTGCATACGGCTTAAATGTATTGTAAAATAAATAGGTAGACGTAGTTTTGGTTTGCACGAATTAAAAAGGTAGACATAGGTTTGGTTTGTATGTGATTTAATAAGACATATATACAATAAATAGGTGTCTCCGTTTGGGTCCTTCCCGCCAGATTCAAAAAGGGCCCTGTCTAATCAGATCGTGATAGATCATGGCTTTTTGTAGTGTTTTTTCCACCCCCCTGTTCCTATTCTACAATCTATTCATACAATCTCGTTAGATAAGTTACACGCTTCAGTCCTATTTTCTCGTTATGTGCTCTAGAAATTTAAATTGATTCTTTCGAATATAAATATAAGGGTCTTTTTATTCCTATTGTCAGTCTGTTTTTCCCAGCATCCTCCTGTAGAACCACGTAATTCTGTTATTTCAAGTGTCTTATTCATCTGTGAAGAGATTGTCTAGAATTCAACCATATAGGTGGGCGGATTTAGCAATCTTTTCCTGGTTTCAAATGATTTTTATATTACTTCAAACGTTATTTTTAGTGCATACCTGTATTTGTGTAAATGCTCCGTTTATTTTAAACAGTATTTAATTCGTCCAACGGCCTGCACCCTCGAAAAGATTCATTGAAGAAAATATACCCTCCGGCAGGATTCGAACCTACGTCTCCTTTTACAGGAGAAATCATCGTACGATTCGGCATGTTTTTACCCCTCGGCTACGAAGAGCTTCACAATCAAGCAAGATTCTATTTGTCTTTAAAGCACACTCATTCGTTCAGATTTTTTTTGAAAGGCTCAATTTCGTATCCGAAACGTAAACAAAGCAATTTTAAAGTATTATTGGATTTTTCGTTTGTTTATTTATTTCTAAACCCGGCATATTTCTGTTACTTTAAACGTTATTTTTAGTGGATACGCATATTTGCGTAGACGCTTTGTTTATTGTAAACATTATTTTATATCATTTGCTGTCTTGCATATTCTAGAAAACTTAAAGAATATTTGCCCTCCGGCTGGATTCGAAATCCCGCCCCTGCTTTCAGGAAGAAATACCGTATGATCCGGTGTGCTTTGATCACCCGGCTACGAAGACGTTCATAATTGTTGTATCAATTTATATGTTATGCTATTTATTTCAATTTATATTTATTGATTATTTATGCTAATTAAATTTATATTTTTATACTATTTATGTTAATTTTTTAAATTTATACCTTTATTACTTCAGATGCTATTTATTTCAATGTAGATATTCGTATAGACTCTCCGTTTATCGTAAACATTATTTATTTAAATGATTTTTTTCTTGCAATCTACAACACAAACAACTGATAACCATTTGGAACATAGAGCTGGTAATTCAAATGAAAGAATTATGGTTAGAGAAATAATTTAGCATGTCGTGCTTTCCTTTTTAACTATTTATTATTGATTTATTTATTCGTTTTTGGTGTGGGGTCTGTGTTAAAACAATGGAAAATAAAGTCAAAGAAAAGTGTAATCATTCGATTGAGATTTGAAATGATTATAACTGCCCGTCTTTCTGATTAAATCTAAGAGAAGGTCTATACTGTTGAGAAGATAAGCAAAAACTAGTCCACTCACACAATAATTTATCATAATTCTTGCATATTAAAGCAAATAAAAGTGTGGGGTGTCATGGTCGACATCCTTACAAAATTCCTTTCCTTCCACCTTCTCTTCTGCTTAGGTCATTCACCTCATTCATCATTGCCAGCTCGACTGAAAATCTTTACCTTGAGTTATCATCTAGTCTTGTACTGTTTGAAATTTAGGAAAAAATAGCGCTTCATTAGTGAGGTCAGTGTGAACAAAGTAACAAAAGACTAAAAAAATGATAAGAAAATACAGCATGAAAGATAATTCATTTAAGAATTCTAAGGTGGCGTAATAGATAGCGGCGCAGACTGAGGGATCGGAGAGTCGAGTTCGAATTCCAGTCAAGTCCATTACATTCACTTACTTGCTAATACCCTTGGGAAAGGTATGAATCCTTCTTTTCCTCCTGCTATGGACAAATAGCAGGACAGACCGGATTCTATAGCCTTAGATGGTAACTGGTCTAGAAAGAAATGGCAGTCTACTGCGGGGAAAAAATATGCTTCGTTAGTCATGTATCAAAAGATACATGATCGCGTATCACACATGGCATATAACTAACTATTTCTACAAGATTATTTATATTGAAATGAACATCATTACATTTTTTAGACCCAACCATAAAAAAGCAATGCTATCATCTCAGCAATTTATATGCTAATTCTTGCATAAAAATGAAGCAACCCTTATGAAAAATATCGCGTACTTTCTAAGGAATGTACTAGCGGGAGATAAACAGCTCGATAGTCTGCTTTGAAATTCAGCATTTCAAATATGTGCTTTTAACTGGGCTCGAACATTAAACAGCAACCCCAGTGGGTTATACAAAACTGTACCAATCAGCAAGGATACTTATTAACTACGTACATATGCATCTTTCTAAGCGTACCTTTAAATAAATATATATGTGAACGTTCGATTTATTCAGTGTTGACTTTCCTGTTGAGTTTTTAAATTTTTAAAAAGACTTAGAAAACAAGTGCTCGTTTTTATTTAGATTAATTATCAATTTTGTTTTATTACTGCTTGTTAAATCTTTGAAAGGAAATTATTTTCTGTTTTTGTAACTTGAAACATAAGAATCATCTTTTGCTTTATTTCTTTTTTTTTCTTTCCTATGTGTTTATGTCTTTAATCTAATTCTTTTGCTATTTTCATCATCAAGTTCAAGGATTTGTAATAAGAAAAATAAAATTAAGGTCAATATAACGATTCTCATAGCACTTGTCAAAATAATAATAATGAATAATGCCGTGGATGTCAGAAATAGGCGAAATCTAAGCAGAAAAGAAATAAGAAAACTCATCAGCAGTATGTCAATTCTTTTATCAAGGAACTTGAGAATTACATAAGTCCAATTATTGATCCTGACAGCAAGACGTTTCAAGCGTACTGACACGAAAACTAAAAATCAAACAATAGAAGTCAGAGAGAAAAAAAACAACTATATAGAATCTTTGAGAAATCAACAAAAGGAATGTAAACGCAGTAATAAAAGGGACTATGCGCAGAGGTCATTTCAAGAGAGAAACCGTATCCCTATTACTAGCAGCCTATAACAAGTACAATAGAACAAACAAATCTACAGAGACAAATTATATTATATTACAGAATGCGAAGGCCAGGACCACAATGGTCAGCGATTGTCCAGATTGCCTCGTGGGTGGGGTATTCTGCCAGTGATGGATTGCCTTTGTCTAGGTTTTGGATATGAATCCAAAACGATGCGAATTTAACAGAGGACAGTGGGAATTTGAGAGCAGTTTTAGTTAAATTTCTGCTAGTCGACCTCTCTGTCTTCATAGGCAGAGCCTCGCCTGGAGAGATAGACAGCTGCCCGATCCCATTTAATCGGGGTATACAGGGATTTTTTGCAGGAGCGTACGCACCCGGAAAACCTCACGTTAAAACCGGCCTTGGGCTAAATCCCGTGGGGCGGTCTCGTGTAACGCCTCCCACACCGAGTTTAGTGAGCAGCTAAGATCACCCGAGGAAGGATGTTGAGCCAATGTCCGATATGTGTTCCTATGATGTCATTCTTCCAACTACTACTAATAAAACAACTAACGAAAACAAATAGTCCTTTTCGTTGATACCAGTTTGTGCAGTAATGTTGGATACAGAGACGACATAGAATGCAACAATTAGTACACAAATCAAAAAGAGATATCTGAATACTAATGTCGCAAGAAACAGAGATGTAATCATCAATCTTATATGTGAACATAGAACATTATCTTAGCACACTATTTACACTACTTGGACTAGTGGCCTCATCTTTATTGCCATATTTATTACAACGTTTCGGCCATTGTACGCTCCGGCTTTCTTCAGGTGGTTGAAATGTCGAACTGAACCCTTTATTTGGCTCACTGGTGTAGATTAAAAAATACACCACTGGATTGTGCAATAAACACAGCCTAGTGGATTATAGTTCTGTTGAAAACCTGCCTGATCTCTACATATCTCTCATGTAAATTGATCTCCTATACTTAGTAATGAGATATTCCGTTATTATGATAGGATGCATTAAACGACGTCATTAAATGAATATGCATCGAAATGTCTCAGTCAGGGAAAGGTTGATAAGACAATGATTTCAGTTTCATTTCTTTCTTGTTATCTTCGGATATTTTTTCTTTTTATGATTTCAAAAGTATTCTTATCAGCGACAAAGTAGTTAAGTCTATAGATAAAAATTCTAGCTTACCTATGCATAAAATATAATCAAAGCGATGGCAAAAATACTTCAATATGGCCGTTGTTTTCTTGACAGCTCGGCTAAACTAATTAGATTCATAATTGATAAAGGAAAATACTTTTCGAACAAAAACAATATCGAACATAACAATAATAAGCCCATTTCCACGAGATATTTTCAATTTCTTTTCTTTGTATTTATCCAGTTCTCATAAATGCGAAGGCAAAGACAAACAAAAATAGAGACAAAAGATAACTTCTAAAGTAAATAACTGGATCCTTTGTTTTTGGCGCGGATAGCAATTTTGCCTTGAATTTCACGCCTAAGCACTGACGATATCTGTTTAGTATTAATGTTTCTCATCTCCTGTGAGAGTGACCAAGTTTTACATATCTTTAACAGATTTACTTTTTAGTATGGCTTAAGGTCACAGGCGTCGTGTATTCACTGATTATTGAACTCATAGCCATATATATATATATATATATATATATATATATATATATATATATATATATATATATATATATATATATATATATATATGGTGAACTCTCCTGACGTATTCGACGTATGAGTGTCGAGCAGCTCAGTTCCTAGGAACCGACAGCCCTGAAACTAGCACAGTCTGTCCTGCTATTTGCCCATAGCTGGTGGGGAAAAAGAGAATTACTACCTTTCCTAAGGGTATTAGCACCTAAATGAATATATATATATATATATATATATATATATATATATATATATATATATATATATATATATATATATATGAACAAAAAAATATACCACAGAATCTATGTATTGTTTGAAAATGACCGATTGAATTCTTTTTTCTTTAAAAAGACCCTTTTTTGTTCAACACTTCTTTGGAAATATTGGTTGGAAACAAAAACAAGGATAAAAATAAAATTAATCATAAATGGTGAAATTGAAAAATTGCATGGGGGAAAAAGGAGCCATGACCAAAACAAATTTTTTTACTAAAATAATTAATCAACGTAAATAAACTCTTAGTGAATTTAAAATAGAAACTTTGGGTACTCAGCACTTAGCTATGAGACACAGGGAACGAAGAAAATTCTCCTTCTACCTGCACAAAATCAGTCGAGGATATGAAAAGCCTCAAAAAACTAAACATTTACTTTTAAAAATCATATATGTGTGTGTACGTACAAATCTATGCGTGTGTGTATGTGGGTGTATACATTAATATAAATATATATATATATATAGTACAGGTAATAGATCCGTTGGTATTAAAACTAATCGACAGAGAGTTCAATGTATTTGCTATAACAGAGAAAATAGAATATTCCCACATGACGAAATGCATAATATATATATATATATATATATATATATATATATATATATATATATATATATATATATATATATATACACACACACATACATACATATATATATATATATATATATATATGAAGAAATAAATAAGGTATGGGATAAAATGGTCAATATCGGAGATCGAGCGTATGTGAATATAAAAGTGAACATTGAAGTCAGGACTCAGAGGCGACAGGCTCTTTCATGCTAGATGAAATCGCCAGGCCTGACTATTGCGTCTAGCATGAAACAGCCTGTCGCCTCTAAGTGTTGACTTCAGTCTTCACTTTCATATATATATATATATATATATATGTATGTATGTATATATTAATGCATTTTTTAAATATAAATTATTTATTTATGTAAATGTATGTATGTGCCTATTGCGCATGTGCCTGTTTAAATAAAAGAGATGGTTCATTATCAGATGAAAGAAATCACTGAAAATCAACTATCACTCCGATGCCAAAGTGGGCGTCGTCTGCTGGCTCTGATCAAAGACTTAGCGAAATCAAATCACAAGTTCCAGGATGTTAAAAGGGAAAACTTGTAAATATGTGATGGACTTTCGGAATACAATGAGAAACTTGAACTTCTGACGGTTCTCTTCCAAGTGACTGCCTCGGGGTTACAGTAGTTAAATTGTTATGATTGCACTAACTATATATTACGTAGACGCTATCGGGTCTGACTCCACATGTTACCATTTCTCAGCACCCGACTATCGAGAAACATGTCTGATAACCTATTTTCTAAACAGAATGAATCAGGGTATTTCTAATATTAAATCACGTAGCGTGATATAACGATTTTCGTGCTTGTGTGCCTGGAATGTTTCGAAGAAACCGTCTCCTCCTTGAGGTTAATTGACACTGTTAAGAAAATCGATGAGGGCCCTCTAAACATATATTTAGGCATAAAACAAACCTGGAGATAAATAAATAAAGAGAGAATTACTAATTACCATGCATCCACTCAAGAAAGCGATCTTGTAAAATATACACTCACGCATATACGAGAAAAAAAAGACCAAATAGTATCACTTTATATTTACAACGTGTTTCGCCTGAACTGTTAAGGACGGTTAACTCTGATTGGCAACCATTTCGTAAACCCCTGCGGATACATTGCATGATGGCAGAGAAATATTTGTGTGAATATACACAAAAGAAAAATATAAGAATTGATATAACCTGTACAGTGAGCCGATTAACTTTCATGGCAATTATTCTGATGAACTTTCCTCTATGGTACATAGATTTTATGAATTTAAGCGCAGATTGGTGAAAATCTGTTGTTAACTGGGGCAAGGAATATCATGTTAATTTTAACACCTCCAAATAGAAACTGCACCCTTTTAATCATCAAAGAGAACTATTTTTCCTTCCATTGGTATGGCTGATGCAAACCTCCAGAAGAGTTACTCATTGCGTTTTTCGCTGACATGAATTGTAAAGATTATATTGAATTAATTGGTAGGTTATGCTGCTAGCAAAGTTGGTTCACACTGTCATTCCAGATAATTTTTTCACCAGAATCTATCTTACATATTTATAAGTCTACCATTCGCCTATCCTTTGAATAATTACTGCCACGTATGGTTCGGTGCTCCTGTTGCATATTTAGAGATTCTTGATTACATATAAAGAACAATTCGCAATGTTACTATTTCTGAGCTGCCATCTCGGCTTCAGTCACTTTCATACCCTCGTAACGTAGCTTCCCTGTGCGAACATTGGCGGGATCGGAAAATGCTTCCAGTAGCAAAGAAAAGAGTATTGAACTATTATGTCATATGTGTTCTACTATCGTGTAATGGTTGTCAATAAAGGGGAAACTTGAAGAGACGATGACAAATGCACCAATGAATGCTAGGAATAACATGAACAGAATATGAAATTAACGAGGTTTTACGGGAAGCAGGAACAACAAAATAATTGCTCGTCATATTCAGAAAGTGAGAGCTGATGTTTATTCTTTGAGGTGGGGGCAGATAATGAGAAAAGAAGTCTTGGAGAATTTTACACTAACAGATCATATTCAATGTAAGAGAAAATCTAATAATAATTCAATATATATATTAACCTGTCATTCTCTGTGGTTAGAAGACAGTTGCTTTATCGATAAGTCTACTATGAATTGCTTAAGTTATTCAAATTTAGCTCTATAGAATTTTTTATTCTACCACCACGAACGCCTGAATCAAGATGTCATTTGTTTACAGAGGCATATTAATCATTTTAAGTAGTTGAGATGAACTATTTCGATTATTCTATCATTAAGTTATTTTAGCAATTACGTCAAACGATTATAGAGGAAGTGATTGCCGTGGACTAAAAACTAACAGACTAAAACTGAAGATTTTAAGAATTTGAAAATATGGGAAAATAAACTGTCCTTCTTTACTCGCTTGAACTTTATTATTTACTGGTTGATTACACTTCTGTTATTCCAGTATTTTGCTTCAAGGTTGCGAAGAACATGGAATGTATAATATCGGATGCGAAGAGTTGATGTTTTAAAAAAATACAATATCTGCGGCATTTCATTTCACTCAGATCTGGTAAAAAATAAAGTAAATTCCTGAGAGTCAATTCAGTTCGTATGTATCGGAATAAAATCGTGACGAATGCAGAGGCAGACGTATTTCTTTAAAACCTGTTAGCAACGTAAGCATATCGATCTTTTGACGGTTCCGAGTTTTGCATTCACACCTCTAAAAAGTCACTTGATAAAACATGGTTTTTTGATCTGTTGTTGTAAATAACAGTTGATTCGAAATATTTGAAGGAAGCATAGACAGTATTCAAACATTAATCAAATTTATTAATGTTTGAATATTGTCGAATTCATAATAATTTCAACAGTTTGTTTTAATCGAAACTCTTAAAACATCATTTATATTATATGCTGAATATGCATTTCACTCAATAAACATTCTGACATGACAGATACAACGTTCACTATTTACATTATTCGGACTACTGTCCTCATCTTTGTCACCATATTTATTACAACGTTTCGGCCGTTGTACGCTCCGGCTTTCTTCCGGTGGTAGGAATGTCGAACTGAACTTTTTATTTCGCTTACTGGAGTAGACTGTTCTAGTTCCACGTGCCATGTCTAATGGATGTCAGTTATCAGTTATTTCCTGTTAATTCTCCTCTCAAAGGTCTCTACTGCCTTAACCGGGTATTAAACTCACACTCTTTGGGTCTTGTCACTGGATCTAACCAACGCCTTTACTGTGACATGTGTCCTAGAGAACTTGGAGAGGAGAATTAACAGGATATAATTGATAACTGACATCCATTAAATATGGCACGTGGAAATAGAACAGTCTATCCCAGTGAGCGAAATTCAAGATTCAGTTCGACATTCCAAACACCTGAAGAAGGCCGGAGCGTACAACGGCCGAAACGTTGTAATACATATGGCGACAAAGATGGGGACAATAGTCCGAATAATGTAAATGAGAGAGAGAGCATCAAAGGAACAGAAAACTAGGTAGGGAAAACAAAGTAGAGATATCTTAAATAACCATATAAAACGGAAAAACTTGAGTAAATCAATTACTCCTCAAATCCTACTCTAATGTGGCTACTTGCCATATTCATAAGTAGGAGCCGTCCATTGTCACAGTAGTAGGGAAGATCAGGAAGTACACTGATTCCTACTCTACAACAATGTATGAAACATATTTAAAATAAATTATTAATTTCGTTATCGCATGGTTTAATGGAAGGTGTTGTTCGCTGTTGTAACTTGTTGATAGCCGCAATTTTTACTGTCTGTTTCAAAATATAAACTTTGTAGCCTGATTAAATTAAGTCACAAGGAACGAAAACAAAAACCAGTCACATTAATACAGTTTGTTGAAGACAAACGATTGGCAAGCCACTCTCGCTGACTATATAAGACTGCAGGGAGGTCGAGCCTGATTGATTCTAACCCAATTGTAGCTTTGGGCCAAACAAGGCCGATATTTTAGATATGCTCGAAAACATGGCTAAGATTTGTTATCCGCTCGGTCGATAAGCAATTAAGATTATAGCCAGTTCTCTGTGTTTGAATCCATGCTAAAACCTGGAATATTTAATTGAAAATTTAATGAATCTTTTGAAAGATTGGTGCTATCGAATCTTTTTTCTCTTGCATGCTACTCTTTGGCTTTGTGCGCTACATATTTAGACAAGTTGTGTATTGTAGTATACTATCTTGAAATATTTTATAATTACATTTAGAGAAAATGAAAGAAAAAAGCATTTTCTGTTTGATAAGAATATACAAATCTTCATTGCACCATGATAAACTGTCACTTCTTGTTATATCGTAACTTAGTTATATATTTTTGCTATATGGTTATATATTCTTGTTATATGCTTATATGGTTATATGTTCTTGTTATATGCTTATATGGTTGTATATTCTCGTTATAAGGTGATATATTCTTGTTGAATGTTTATATGGATAAACATTCTTGGTATATGGTTAAATATTCTTGTTATATGGTTATATGTTTGCATATTCTTGTTATATGTTTATATGTACATATATCCTGGTTATATGGTAGCTATATATTCTTTTTATCTGGTTATATATTCTTGTCATATGGTTATATATTCTCGTTATAAGGTTATATATTCTTGTTGTATGTTTATATCGATAAAATGTTTTGTATATGATTAAATATTCTTATGTGGTTATGTGGTTGCATTTTCTTATTATATGTTTATATGGTTATATATTTTTGTTATATGGTTATATATTCTTGTTATATGGCTATATATTCTTGTCTTATGGTTATATATTCTCGTTATAAGGTTATATATTCTTGTATGGTTACATGTATAAACATTCTTGATATATGGTTAAATATTCTTGCTATATGGTTATATGTTGTATATTCTTGTTATATGTTTATATGGCTATATATTCTTGCTATGTGTTTATATATTCTCGTTATATTGTTATCTCGTTATATATTCTTGTCATGTGGTTATATAATCTCGTTATAAGGTTATATATTCTTCTTGTATGTTTATATGGATGAGAATTTTTGGTATATGGTTAAATATTCTTGTTATGTGGTAAAATGGTTGCATTTTCTTGTTATATGTTTATATGATTCTATATTCTTGTTATATGTTATATATTCTTGTCATATGATTATATATTCTCGTTATAAAGTTATATATTCTTACTGTATGGTTATATCGATAAACATTTTTGGTATATGGTTAAATATTCTTGTTATATAGTTATATGGTTGTATATTCTTGTTATATATTTATATAGCTATATATTCTTGTTAAGTTTTATATATTCTTGTTATATGGTTATATGGTTATATATTCTTGCTATATGGTTATATATTCTTGTTACATGGTCTCCTGTAAAAATGTCTCCTGGACAAATGCACAGCGATCTGGTGTCATCTCTTCCTCTGAATCTAAGAACAATTCAAGAAAAATAGCAAATGGATAGCGAATTTGCTTTCCTTCTTATTACTTTTTCATTTGTCTTTCTTTATTTTGCTTTGCTTAGCGCAAAGTTTACATCTTTATTCATCAACAGTTAAACTGTGTATCAGAAAAAGAAAAAAATAACACTAAGGGGAGATTACTCTTTATTTTCTTAAATAAGAAAAATCAACATAATCACCATCACTATCACCCCCAAAACCATCATCATCAATCCCATGACCGATTGTCTTCGTAGAGTCACTGAGGAACTGAGCTGTTGACCAGTTCCCACCACGTATCTGGGTTGAAAGCCGGAAAGTTATTCATTCATGCGTAGTGTATACTAGGCAAGCCGGAAGGGTGGAAGCCAGCCCTCTTCAAGTTAAACTACAGCCAACTTTTTTCAGCTTAAGCTATCGCCTTGGTCACAGACACGTCCGAGAATTCCATCGGGGGTACATTCCTCTCTGGCCGTTGTCTTAGAAGCCCTCCGCCGTGCTATGCCGTGATATCACCGCATTGAGTGCATACATAGCTATAGAACTCCGTCTACCCCATTATGCTAGATGGCCGTTTACTCGACAAGAATCTGTGTTTTCCCTTCGACATGTCTTCATTTTAATCCTGCTGGGTGTCTAAACATCCTTTGCAGCATAAAGGTCTGGTATAGTTGCCGATGACCTAATCCTGTGTCAATTAGTATTGGGCTACATGGTTAATTTAATTTTGGTGGCTGATTCCACATTTTACATTGGTAACTGTTAGCCTACCAATACATAATAATAATCGCTATTATAATCATGTTTGTCGTTCCCTTCCTTTATTCGTTAGTTAGTCGCACGGCCATTACGCCCCACCAATACCTCATAAATAATAGCCCGTTTTGAACTAACATATCTCATAAGGCTACTTGATTTCAGTGAGAAAATTAGAAGTAAAATGGAAAATTCTATCAATTTCAAATCTTTTCATTTATAAACTCTTACTTAGAAATACATTTATTAATATAAACGTTTGCGCGACAGAGTTTAGGCCAGTAATAATAATAATAAATAATAATAATAATTATTATTATTATTATTATTATTATTATTATTATTATTATACAGTCGAATTGTGATTTGTACTTTTTGTTTCTGTTTTCCTTAAGACTCTTGCTGACATGAAGTCGAAAGACTATATGGAATAAATTCCTAGCTCAGCTGCTAAGAAATATGGTTTACTGTGTCATGCTAGACAATTTTTTCTCTCCAGAATCTATCTTGCATATCTGTAAGTCTACCATTTGTCCATACTTAGAATATTGCTGCCACATATGATCCGGTGTCCTTTGCAAATTACCTTAATATAATTCAAAGAAGAATCAGCAATATTATCGGTCCTGATCTGGTGGCTCGGTTTCAGTCACTTCTTCCCACAGCTCTAAGGTTGCCTCTCTGTGTCTTTTCTATAAACACTTTTATGGTAATTTTTCGGATGAACTCTTCATTGTGATACGTAGACTGTTTTTGTTTTTTTGTTTTTTTAATTTAAGCGCAGTACTAGACTGGCACGGAGATCTCATCAAGTTACAGTTGATCTGGCTAGATGTAGCTGTAAATAATATTCTTACAGTTTCTTTTCTCGCACTTCTCTCTTGTGGATCTCCCTTCTGGCTCGATGCTTTCCAACCAAATTTAATCTGCAAAAATTTAAATGCACTGTCAATCGCTATCCACTGTCCTCCTGTTTACTCTTTTCTCTTTCCGCTCATTATTAATGTTTCTGTTCCTAATTGTTCCACACCCAGTAATCCCTTGTGTTTTAGTGGCTTGAATACCTTGCCTGGGGTGAAACCGATTAAAAATGCATAGTAGTTCAGCGTTCTTGACTTTGTTATAAACGAAAAAGGTTCGCTAAATAGTGATCTTTACTACATCCATAAATATTGTGGTTTTGTCTAAAAAATTTCCAGCACTTATTTGTTTTCGTAAATAGCGATATCGCTATTTAATAACAATTACAATTCACAGCTACAAAGTTAGCAATGTCTTGTGCGATTCGTCTACTATTTGTCACAATAGGACAAATGACTTTGGAGATATTGGGTTTTACTTATTGTGGTTTGTGCATCATCTAACCAAAACAGAGTTACGATCTTAAGAGAACCAGAATTTCCATCAGGATTTATTACTGGTGAGCACAATCTCAACAACATAAGATGCAGAGATGACGCCTTGCAAAATGTTAGTGTAAGAAAGCGAGAAGAAAGGTCTATGAGAAGACGGAATATATAGTTATTAGTAAGAGAGACAGCACAAATTTCTAGCTACGAATTAGCAGCGTCAAAACTAAGCTAGTACAGAAATGAAGCTCTCTGAGAAGTGTAGAAAATGCAATACAGAGATGTGAAAGTGAATAGCAAAGATGCCTTTCAAAAAACTAAAATTATTAAGAAACAGGAAAATTTCGTTGGAAATACTGTTAAGAAAGTTCGACTCTTATATAATATCAATTCCTTCTATATGGCGATGAATATTAGACAAATTCCCTAACAGATGAAGGGCAGACTTCAGGTAACAGAGATGTCCTGCAGAAGGAGACCGAGAATACTATGAACGTAACATAAGAATAGAGTGGAGATTTTAAGGAAAATAGGAACGACAATGTCACTTTTTGTGATTAGAGAGTTGAAATTTCAGGGGACATAAGGAAGGCTTGGTAAATTTGACACTTACAGAGCATATTGAAAGAGGGTCAGAGGGAAACAGGACATGAACTGAGAAAGTAAGTAAGGGGATAATTATTGCTTAGAGTTGGAAATTTGTGGAGAGCTATGATCATCCACGCCCTGAAGGGAGACATCACATCTAAGAAAAGGATTTATGCAACATCAACCTGTTTACTTTCAATTCTTGTGCTCGGCCAGGTAAAATATTTTATGAATGAGTAAGTGCAACGATGCAGATATCGTTAAAGCCACGTCTTTTTGCATGCGAAGTGGATAATAACCGCGACGCGAATTTGACCTCAGTTTTCTTGATTACTAGGTTACCGAATCACGAATCCTACAAATTAAAATAAGAAAAAAAAAGCTTCCTTAAAAAGATGCAAAGAAACGTTATTTTGAACTGATCATTACATTCTCGCTACATCTGAAAGATTTTCTTAGTAGCCCCAAGAAACCATTTAAAAGATGCTTTTTTTTTTTTCAAAGAGTTTTTCCATCACTGACATTTTGTGAATGCTTGTATAAAGAAATGCTGAAACGTAAATGTATAGTTTTCTCTCGGATTCTATTATTGGTGAATCTTATGGAAAGTTTGCGATGAACCCACGCATTTCTGCCAAAGGAATCTCACGAATCATCAGAGAATTAATTTCTAAAAGGGTTGCAACTGCTGCTGCTTTTTAATGTCAATGCCTCAATAGATACAATAACTGAGTTACTGTAACGACGTTAACAGGAAGATTTGTTCCGGGTTTAAAATGTTTTGCTTCCCGGTGTTTTTTCATTGTTAATGTCAATAAACTGGAAAACGTTCCACCAGAAAGGAAAAAGGAAAAATAGGGAAACAATGGTATGGTTTAGTAATAAACTTAAAGGTTTCTAAGAAAGTAGAAAAGAAAACAAAAAAAAAACATAGAAAAGGTGATAATGCCACTAAAACTGAAGACGCTAAGAATTACCCTGAAATATTTCACACAATCATGTTGCCATTCTATATATATATATATATATATATATATATATATATATATATATATATATAGATATAGATATATAGATATATATAGATATATATATATATATTGTGAGACCGGAAACTACCTACACAATAGACTCTTCCAGGCCTATATTAAGTAGGCGACATAGCACTCTAAGAGAGAGTGACAGAGAGAGACAGTGAGAGTCTCGTACGACTACCAGTGTTGGACACTAACATATAGTAAGCTCCGCTTACACTATCTCTATAACCTCTTGTTAATATATCTTTCTTACATCTAATCCGTGTTCCGTGTTTTCCTTCTGTCGTCCCAACTTTGGCATCCACATCAATATATAAAGAAAAACAGACCACTTTAAGGTTCATTTTAATAATTTATTTCACCAGAGCCCTTTTAAGGGACGCTGGATCATCAGATAACATTTCCAAAAATGAAATGAAAGATGAAATGAAAATTCATACTTTTGACGGGTAGTATCAAGTTTATGTAATTTTACAGAGAGGGTAGGGAGGAGTGGTGGGAGAGACATGGTTGAGTTTAGAGAGGGTTTTTATGCAAATTTGTTTTTCAGTTATTTTAGTTTGAGATTAATTTATGGGTTATGTATTTTGAATAACATGTGGTTATAAACTTAACTGTCTTTTTTTTACATTGTTGCAGTCATGTACGTTGGCGTAGGAAAGTTATAAGTTTTTCAGGAATGAAGATATTGGAAAAAAATCCGTGGCGCAGATTTATATTTTAATAAGATTCCATACCGGCACTCTCCAGAAATATAATTACTATCCCTTTTAGTAAGTGTGGCATTCTTGAGATCAAATTTGTGGTTGAATTTATTTCTATTTATAACTAATTCATTTGCTAAATTGTTGTCTATAAGATCCCTTTTGTGTTCATAGATACATTTTTTTAAATTTCTGCAAGTTTCCCCAATGTAATGTGAGGAGTAGTTCTATCAATTTACTATGTATATGAGGTATTCTCCCGTCGATTTCGACGTATAAGTATTCGGCAATTGTCTCCTTAGTATTGTTGTTACTCATGCACTTGGTTGGTATATATACCTCCTTAAGAATTATTATTGTGCTATGGGTATTTTTTATTTAGATCATATCCATAATAACTTTGGATGTAGCTTTAATTATTTGATGCGATTAAGATTCGATAAGTTATATATATATATATATATATATATATATATATATATATATATATATATATATACACACACACACATACATACATATGAGTGCAGCTTTTATATCGTTTCATAAAGAAGTAATTTATACAAAGAATTAATTAGCAATGTAACTAGATGAATAGCGAAATCACTTCGCTAACAAGACTTAATGAGACATTAACTTACAATCAATTCGTTGAATCATACGATACTTATATTTGTTGTTGTCAGATGGAAGACACGTCCCAAGTACTTTCGACAATTTCAAATTGTCATCTTCAGGACGTTATTTTTCCATATACATGGAAAATACCAAGACGAAATATGTGCAATATCGACCGAAAGATGTTTTTTTTTTAAATATGCTATTATTGACAATTATATTATTTTAGAGCGTGGAATGCTGCGACGCTAGAGTTTTTGTTCAAATCAATAAAGTGAGAATTTTGTTTGAATTTTATAATGTGATAAATCCACTAAATTTTGTTGTTATATATGTTTTTTTCAGTTAAAGTGACATGGAGCTAGGTTTAATCCAATTAGTAGAGTAAATTGTCTTAGTATTTTTCCACTGAATTTACTTACTGCAGATCTTATTTTCGTCAATATATTAGAGTGTGCAGTTTTTATAATATATCATAAAGAAGTAATTTATACAAAGAATTAATTAGCAATGTTAATGAGATTCATGGCGAAATTGCTTCGCTAACAAAACTTAATGAGACATTAACTTACTATCCATTCCTTGAATAATACGATCCTTATCTTATATATATTTATATTTTAGGTTTGACATTTCGTTATATGGCGGGTTCCTAGCACTATTTGATCACACTGTGGGTACTTCAACATGGTGTAATGGCCAGCAAGCATGTTTCGCTAGATCAATTACGGCTGAATAGCGAATTTCCGTCCCCACTTGGTGCACCATATGTTCGGCCTTGTGCCACATCTAAGCTACGCTCAGTAAATCACTATTAGATAATTTTGCTTGATTTTTGAGGAGAAAAATGATCAATATATTTTAACTTATTCGAACTGTTCTCAAATTAAACTGATACAATAATTGTTTCTCAATTGATTTTCTAATGAATTTATTTTGTTCAGGAAAAGGTATGTTATTCCTATAATCCGACAAATTTATATAAACACCGCCTAATATATATTTAGATTTACGAACGGAAATGATTATGAAACGAAAATCCATTACAATATTTTCAAGGATTCACACCTTTCCGTTCTCGAGAAACGTTCGGCGTATTTCAAAATGATGTGATTTGAAAGAAAAAAAAGAAGAATTTCTATTTACAATGCATCGAATCCAGCGGAAGTAATGGAATCGATTAGAAATTCAACTAAAGAAATTTTACTTCATCAACAGCGTTATTTGTATGCATAAATAATTTATCTATAATCTGAATACTCACCAAAGATCAGTCTGATATTAAACAAAGATGAAGCCGATTAGTGTGCACCTAGAATTCGAACAAATATTATTTTAAAACTGCAACTAAAACTTCCCCTTTTAGATAACAAAAATATTTGATATGAATATGTGTGACTTTCAATTTTATTTTTAAGCTGATTACATCACTCTTGAGAACCATAATATCCGTGTGGTTCTTTAACATGAATATAACTCAAGGAAAATATATAACCAATTGAGAAAATTCATTTTTAGTGGGTGTTAACCCTTTGTCTCCTTATGAGATGAATTGCTCGCCTGCAGTTACTAATCTGTCATGTAATTAAAAATAATAATAATACTTCCTCATTTCACATTGTGGTTATTTTATATCCAGCCAATGTGATCTAGTGATTTAAATAGTCGATGTTTCAATGACGGTGACTGAATTTAACATTCTTCTTCTTCGATGTGTCATGTTCCTTCAGGACGGTGACGATCATGGCTCTCCATAATTTCCTGTCCTTTGTAGCTCTTAATAAATTTTATCTCTATTCAATCTCTCCTAAACATTGTTCTGTCACCAATTTACTCAAATTCGTTAGATAGGTGATGCGTTGTTTCCTACTGTCTCTCTTGCTTTCAATGTGTCATGTGAGTATAAAATTTCCAAGCTCTCTGTCATCGTTATGCGCCTTAGACATTTCAATTATTTCTTTCTCGTGTTAAGTATAACTTCGTCGTTGATCACATGTTCTGTCCATGGTATTCTCAGCATTCTTCTGTAGAATCACATTTCTGTTGTTTTAAGTCTCTACTTCAATCTGTGAGGAGATTGTCCAGCATTCACTTCTGTATATGAGGACGGGTATTATATATTGGCTCAGTATTTTTTTCTTTGTTTCTAATGAAATTTTCCTGTTTCTTAATACTTTTCTTAGCTTTTACAAAGTGAGACACACTATTTCAATTTCCTTTCGGATTTTAGAGTCGTACTTTCCCTCCTCTGTTAAAATACTTCCCAGATATTTGAACTGTTATATTTGTTTGAGTTTGACGTTTCCAGTTTGTAATTTGCATTCTGTTTTCTTGCAATTGATATTTAGTCCTTCCTTCTCACTTTTCTTCACTACCTTGATTTCAGATGTTAACAGGTCTAGGCGTACAGACTGGGCGAGAGAATTCGAGAGCAAAGATTATGAATTTTGACAGTCTGTAATTTGGTCAGATGAAAGTAAATTCTGCCAATATTCGAATTCAAGACAGGTTTATGCTTGGAGAAATCAGAATGAGACTTAAAACACTAAATGTCTGCAGGTGACTGTGAAATATGGAGGAATTGGAATAATCGTGTGGGGTGCTGTCTGGTTTGGAGGGAAATCTGAGCTGATTCTTGTTGACGAGCGGTTGAATGGTCCAAAATACTGTCAAATATTAGAGAAAGGACTACTCCCACTGTTTGAAACTAATCAGATTGACAAGAATGTCTACCGTTTTCAAGAAGATGGAGCACCATGTCATGCGAGTAAAATATCAAAGGCCGTGAAGGAATCGCAAGGTATCAATAATTGCCATGGGTAGTCCAAGATCCTGACATGAATAGAGCGCGTTTGGGATCACCTTGAAGGAAAACTTCGAGAGCGTGCAACTAAAATGACGTCAGTGTAATCCTTAAAGAAACATTCCTAAAGGAGTGGCAAAATATAAATCAGACGATTGTTGATAATTTGATCAAATCCATGAAAAATCGAATACACGCACTGAAATTAGCAAATGGAGGACTTACTCTATACTAGTTCCAAATACTTTTTATTTATGTTGAGTTGGCATTACGTAATTTAATTTTGATGTATTTTATATCTCCTGACTAAAAACTTTTCTTAGGCCACTGTAGAAAACGTCTGGTGAGATGACATATCTTTGCCTTACACACTTTTCTATTTTTGTATATTTACTGCATTCATTTTCGGTCCCTATGCAGGCGATTTGCTGCTAGTATAGGTTCTGTATTATTCTAATATCTTTTCTAAATACGTAAAGTTTACCTAGCATTTCCTACAGTTCTTTGAGAAGAACCTTATAAAACGGTTTTGCATAATTTATAAAACCTAGGTATACATCATATTACATTTGTGTTACTCTTTTTGATATCTACCTGAGCATACATATGACATCATCTTATTTTATGTCTAATTCTTCTATCTTCAATAGAGTTTGGATGATAAGTGTTGTTATATCGCTCAAAAGGCTGATTGTCATATGGAGTTTATATTCGTTTGCACCTGGCTTCTTACTTCCATGAATGGATCTATTTCTGTCTTTCGGTACATCATATTTCATTTATATATATATATATATATATATATATATATATATATATAAAAATTTATAATTATTTATTTAAATATATGATTCCCACGCTACATATATATATATATATATATATATATGGCGTCTCGTCTACAGTCATTCTCTCACAGACGCGCCGTCGCCTCTCTCTGTCTTTTCTACAAATACTTCCATGGTAATTGCCCCGATGAGCTGCTTTCACTGGTTCCCAGACGCCATAAATTCAAGCGCCCTACGAGGCTGGCATCCTGCTCCCGCCCTTACACTGTAGAAACTTTTACATGTAGCCGTCTCTTCTACTCCAATAGCTTCATACCTCTCACCTCTCACCTGTGGAACACCCTTCCCAATTACTGTTTCCCTGAGAGCTATAATTTCCAACTATTCAAATGTAATGTCAATCGACATCTCCAGTTACCTTGATCTATCCACTATCCCTCTCCTCATCCTATCTTCTATCACTCCTATCTGCTCACGCTCCAAATCTTCTGCAACCCACCGCATCCTAGTGGCTTCTCGCCTTGCTCGGGGCGTAATGCTTATATATATATATATATATATATATATATATATATATATATATATATATATATATATATATATATATATATATATATTTCATTTATTATGTCTGTAGTTTTGTCAAACCATCTAAGGCTGCAAGCATCTCTATTACAGTTGTTTGGTGTTGCGGCTTCGTTTTCTGCTTAAATATATAAAAACAGTATCAGTTTTAAACATCTTCACTGCAACTCGTTGTCGTTTTATTCATTTTTGTGATATACTTTCTTTTATTATGTCGTTTGATTTCGTAAATTCTCGAAATATTTTACTTCGAATAATGAGTTATCTTCAATAACAGTTCTATGTTAAAATTGACTAGATATCGAATTATTAATAATTTTTGTTTTAATTTATTTATTAAATATTAATCTTTAATAAAAGAAATTTTTCAGATTATGCTCGCCTTTTCATGACAAAGAATGAAAAGAAAAAACGTGACATTCTATCAAATTAACTTTTAGGGATTGAAAATGCCAGTTTTGAATGCACAAGATTTATAATGCGTAGGAATTTATTACTAAACTAGCAACATGGCCAGGCGTTGCCCGTGCTTGATTCAAAAATCGTACGACTCATACAGCAATCGCTATTACTTGACTTAAAATATTTTTGCCCTTCCTTGCCTTTAAAGGAGTGACCTTTGTCGTGCTGATGTTGCTACATGCCTTACCTTTTGCCTATCTCACACTGCGAATTTTTTCTAAGCTCTATACTAAACATTAAATCTGTTACGAAAAAAGAACTAAACAAAATGAACACAAAACGATCAGCTTTAAAAATGGACACGTAACTGGAAAAACCGAATGAAAAAAGAATGTTAACAACAAATACTTTTTCACACCCAACCCAGTTCTGCGGAATCAGAATCAACGTTGAGTTTAAGCAAGCGAATGAGCCAACTGGAGTAAAGTGCCATACAGATATAAATTTTTCCCACTTGTGACGAATGCAGCTATCGATATTTTTTTTGCATGCTTGCATGCTAGTTATCATTCGTGTCAGTCATCTGTTGGCTCTCACGCTGGCCAATAGAATCTTCCTGCCTATTCGTGGCAGCTAGTTATAGGCTCTCACTCTGGCCAGTAGAAAATGGCCGCAAAATACATGAAAACTGCCGTAGAAGCATGCAAAAATCGATTATTTCCACTATCGACGGGAGTTGGGAAATGCAAAGTCGGTCTTGGCCTTCCCGCTAACTTGGAGCATGTGCATGTAAATTTTGGTGCAAATCCGTCGAAAATTGTGGCCGTGCATTCGTTAAACACACATACACACACACACACACACACACATCCTGCCTTTTATAGATAGAGATAGTTTTCTACAGCATATAAGATGAGGATTTGCAAGAGGCTTTACAGGGATATATAGAATATATAAGAAGGAAAAATCTGAAAGAGAAGGAAAACTTATTTTAAATCAGCGCTGCCTTGTGACCATAAGCAATCATGGGAAAGGGTCAGTGAGTAAAGGATAAATTCGGAGCCGGAATCCCTATGGCCATTCGATCTTATGTTCAACTTCTTTCTAGCAATTCCAGCGACAAGGCTAGTGCCAATTTTCCCTTAGACACCATCGATGGTCTGGAGAGGGGTGACATTCTGTATGAGCAACCGTCGATCTCGCATCAAATTCTATCTAGGCCTGCGCCCTGGAGAGAACACTCCAGCATCACCTCACAGCGACGACAAAATACGGGAAGCAACAGTCTACTGGTTATAAGTTATTATACACTTGAGTGGCTTCCACCGGCAAAAGTGCACGAGACCGACCTCATCTTCGCTTCAAGGACGCCTGCAAAAGGGACATGAGGACAATGATCATCGGTATCGAAAGGTAGGAAGACGTTGCCAACGATCGCTCACGCAGGAGACGTGATTTACACCGAGGTCTGGAGCGAAGATAACGAGAAACGAAGGCTTGCCACCGGGGGGAATGTTTTTACATACATTCATTGCAAGCCATAACAGCCATAACAGATGATGCATCGCCATCAGCAGCTGAGGCATGGCTTTTTGGATGCTGAACCTCGGTTTCCCCGAAAACGACGGATGCCGCACAATAAGATATTAAAAGAATCTCATATTTGACAATGATGTGTATTTCCTTACCGGCAGATATATGAATATGTGAATTCAGCTTATGAGTTAGGACGGAAAACATTCATTTACGCCTTACAGTAGAACTAAATTAGGCAGAATTTTCGTTTACTATCAGTATAATCTGTATCTTTATGTTATTACATATTTAAGGACAAGATTAAAGATTAATGTAAAAACTTAAACCGTTTCAGAATCAGTTTTCTTTCTACGCGAATCTTGTAATCATAAATGCCACTAACCCACACTGATGTTTGTTTGTCATTTGCTTCTGAACATTAGAGCTATGCACCGTTTGATCAACAAAGGAAAACAGAAAATTAAAAAAAGATATCAGAAGCTCAGTTGAGAAAATAATAACTGGGTTGATAGAGAGAAAGCGATAAGATCCTGATTAAGAATAAACGCATCATTTTCTTTTCATGGAAGAAAGGCTTAGTTGGGTATCTAGTTGTCATCCGAATTCCTTTGAAAAATCGGTGTCCACAGATGAAAAATCGACATGACTGCAATCTGTCAAGATGCTTTGTGAATTGTAAAGGTGTTCTCTTTCTCCGAATGCTGTGACAAACGTATAACGCTGTTTATGCTAACATATATTTTCCATTTCCCATTTTTATTCTACTTAGCCATTCATCCCAGTATTACAAGACGTTCATCTCGAATCGAAATAATATGATAATGTCTATACTACTATTAAAATAACAGTGTCAGTTTGCGTTACAGGATCAAGAAAGTAAAAAAATGATACATATACACAATGATTTTCCAAGCGTAGCTTAGATGTTGCACAAGGCCGAAAGTAGGGCTACCCAATGAGGATCGAACTCACTACTCAGTCGTAATTGTTCTAGCAAGACAAGCTTGCTAACCATTACACCGCTTCAAGGTGCCCAACACACGCATAGATATATAGTAGAACTTCTCATATGCGATCTTCAGTGTTGTACGGATATGGCTTCGGATATAATTTGCCAGATGTGATATAACTATAACCTAACAAAACACCGGAACCTGATCGCAATATATGAACAGTTAAGTGTCTCGTGAAAGTAAATATTAATTTGCAATGTTTAATGCTCAGTAAGTTTTATTTTCAGCTGTCTTTCTCATGTCTTTTTGCATTTTGCTTACTTTTCGCTGTTCGACTTTTTTTTAAAGCATTTCTGCAAATTACCTGCTCTTATGCATTCTGTACTACTGAACAAAGATTTTTTTTTCTCTCCATGAATTTGATGACAACTTTAATAGCTTTCTCTACTTATTCTCAGTCTTCATATGTTTACTATTATCGGAAGGATTTGATTCTTCTTCTAGTTCTTGACAATCCAAATCATTTTGAAGCGATTCTACCGGCAAATTCTTTAGTAAATCATTAGCGTCTTCATTTATCCATTCTTTTACGTCATCCGCATTCAGTGGATCATCTTCAAGTTTTAGTGTTTCGTTCAGATTCGGTAGTCCTTGTTTGTTAATTTGAAAATCCAATGAATTAGGAGCTTCGTCTAGTTTTTCAATAATCTCTAACTTCTGACGTAACGTGAAAGAATTTATTTTCCTTTTTCTTCCAGCTGAAGTTTCTTCTGTACGAGAAATTATGGGTTGAGAAATTTCAAGAAATTTCAAGTTATTAACAACCATCTGCAAAGGAAAGAAATATATTAGAATGTAGCAGATTCCTACAGCATCTCAATCGCAAAACTGAGAGGTTCGGTTATGAGGAGGTTTGAATATGAAAACTTCTACTGTATATATATATATATATATATATATATTTAGAGAAAATTCTATAACAAAGTGATTTATTTTCGTGTGATGCGTTTCGTTTTTAGTAAAAAAAAAAGTTAAGTAATGTTTTCATTGCTGCGACTACACATGCGCACAAAAGAGAAGAGGAAATACTTCTTGATGGAATCCGGAGAGCACAACGGCCGAAATGTTGTCATAAAGACAACAAAGATGGGGATAAATTTCGGCATGTAAATAATTTGAATTAAGAGAACTGGCCTCCCAGAAATTCAGACAGAAATTAAAATATTAAATTCAATTTTTCTTATTAACTGTTCTATGTTTATAAAAAAAATTCTCACATGTTTGCTAAAATGAGGCAAGTTTAAAAATGTTTTTTTTAATAAAAAATAAAGAAATTTTGAATTAATAAACACATAGAAAATGGACGTGCACAAGATAATTTTGCATGAATTCCATGATGCACATTTCAATGCGCGTAGAAGAGATATTTAAAAAAAAGACGGGTATTCTAATGTATTTAGATATGACGTATGATAATAGCTAGCTGCTTGTTTTAGAAAAACAGCCGTTTGTTAGGGTAGCTAACTATTAGGCACATTTCTGATACTTCAATAACTGAAGTTTAATGCTGCAACTTTACTGAGTGGATCTTAGAGCTTGTTGGGGAGAGCTCATATGTCGGGATAAACAGTTGAACAAGGCCAGTACGCTCAGAATCGTGGATAAGATGACATGTAACTTTGAGCCAGCATAACCATCAACTGCTTCCTTTCTCACCCTTTCCCAATTTCTCTCTCTATCTATCTATCTATCTATCTATCTATTCAATTCTCCTATATCCATTGTTTTAAAAAATTCATGACTTGGCGCTTCACAGGTGTGTTATCTTGACAAAAGCTATACTGAGATAACATCTTTCTGTTTCTATTTAACAAGCGTTGTTTGTATGCTCTGCCATATTCTTTTACAGATCTGTAAAAGGAATGTTTTTCGAGGATGCTGTTTTCTTGTTCAAGTTCATTCTTAGCCCAACTATGGATAACTATAACATTGTCATAGACCCTGCTTCATCCTCTGTACACTGGCCTCGAGATGTTTCTTTATGGGATGCTTAAATGATTAGTGGTTAACTCTTTATATCTGCGATTATTTTGCTCAGAACATAATCTGGGAAGGGATTAAATAAAGTGGATCTCTCATTTCTTCCTTGTCGTACTCCAATGAGGTTTGCAATCTTTCGGAATTACAGTCCTCGCTCGATATGTACCACTTTGTGGACCAATATAGTTATTTTACCAGATCGAAACACTCAGTGGAACTGAAGCTTGGGCAGCGGTTTCTAATGGATCACAAGAGGAAGTCTCTATTAATGTTGCTGTATACAGCTCTGAGATTTATATAGCAGGTCAGAAATTTTCTATTGAAGAGGTAAACAATCTCCTGGAGTTGTTTGGTATTATATATGCCGCCATTACACCCCTTGTCAAATTGGGCTATGAGGAGTTGATTTTTACATCTCGGTGAAAGCCTAGTAAATACAATGTTCATTAGTACCTCCACAGTATGGAATCAAATTGAGATACCTCTGTATGGATGAAGGTCTCCAGGGCTAACGTTTTATTGCCGTAGTGCATTAATTCGAATGCGCTTCTGATTCCATATGTCTTTCTTGAAATTTAGGAAGTTCGTTTTTAAATTCAGGAAGAGGGTAGGCAAAACTTCAAAAGTTCCTCTAAATCGATACATAGAGTCGGACATAGACGCACTTAGATAGATAGATAGATAGATAGATAGATAGATAGATAGATAGATATCAAGGCAAGGCAAGGCAAGGCAAGGCAAAGTTTAAATCGATAATATATGACAGTCATGGGCACACGTAAAATAGATATGACGCAAGTGAACCCGAGTTCGATATACAGAGACATACATAGACTAATAAGATAGAGAGATGTATTAATATGAAGAATTATTAAGTATAATCACCCGGATTAAGATATTAAGACGAACTTCTCATGAATACGGTTTTAATTTTCTATTGTCATCATATATCGTTTAAATTTGATTTTCATATTGTCAAATGCTACTGCAATCTTTATTTTTGTTCATCTTTCATTATATTCAACCACCCTGTAGGCTAAGGCTCTTAAATACGCCGGTTTCACCTCTGCAGAGGGACGATAAGAAGTCCATGACTCGGATCTATAAGGGATCATGTGTGAGCCTAAACTCTTCTTTTGTCCTTACTTGAGCTCGACGGCCGGTCGGAGAAGCACGATCCGAATAATCGGTTGGTTATGAGAAGTCCGACAATGTCTCACAAACCGATCACATGAAGATCTGACACCTAACTCTTTATTGTTTTAAAAGGTGGTGACTGAGAGTCGAATAGAAACAAACTCTGACCATTGTTTCATATAAGGCGGCAGTTTTTTTGGGGGGTACTGAAAGTAAAAATTAACAGGGTTTCAAATTCCTCTCACAAGAATATACTGATAGAAATATTCATGTCTCGACCAATGTGAATGAGTTTAATCCGAGTGGTGAATAGAATTGCGTATAAAATATTTATATTTCGACATTAAATAACCATGGTGGTTGATGTGCCGCTAAACAAAACGAAAGCAGTTATATTAAAATATCATTTTTCTCTGCTTTTATTTACTTTCACTCCGTTCAACATCTGAAGTTATTTTATTTTTCTTTTCAGGAAAATATATTCACCTCTTTAGCTTATTTCTGTAGCCATGTTTGAATTTTAAATCATTTATCCAGACTTTTACTTCTTGCATCCATTCAGCTCCAGCAATGTAGATTTTGCAGCATTTACAAATCCCAAATGTCTCAGCCGTTGTTTTTATTGAATAATGCTTTTTCGTTACTTCCAAACAAATGTTGCAAATGTTTCACTTTAGCTGCAGGATGTGCAAGTCGCCAATATATTAATGTCTGGGAACTGTGTCTTCGTATAAATCGACACTCACACTGCTTGACAAAAGTCATTTACAATTCCTTACAGAGACCGTGACTGTACCAACATCCACAAATCCTAACCAGCAAACCGGTCTCTTTTGTCTATCTGCTTGGTTTTGTATTTCTACATTTGTTATCCATCAGGCATTATTCAACCAACCTATTGCTCCATCAGGTATCCTTTCCTCTTGCGATTTATTTTTGCCGCTTAATGAATTCTTTGTGATATTTTACATAATTCTGTTCTCGGATACATATTAAGCACTTTCTGTCTTTTAAAGTTAACCTAAAACTACTATTTCCATTGAATTTATTCATGCTTTGATTTCAAGATAATCTGCAATGTTTTGCACCCATGCATCATAGCTTGTATTATACATTCATTCTCCATACAGATTTAAGTATATTAATAAACTGTTTCAGCGATGCTTTTTATATCTGCCATGCCCATTCAGGACGTGTGCAATAATGGCTCTCTACAATTTCCTTTTCTTTAGAGCTCTTAGTAACTTTTGTTCTTACACCATCCTTACCACCTTTTGTTCGGCCATCCATTTACACAAGCTTTTTAGTTCGGTTACTCATTTTCTTCTGCTAACTGTTAATATGTCCTGTAAGTGTTAAATTCTCTGATCACACTGTCCTCATTATTTGCCCAAGAAACCCTAATTGTCTCTTTCCGAATCTCAATATATAAGCCCTTTTACCGCCGCCTACACCCGGTGGTTTAACTAAGTTTAGTCTTCCGACCCTCAGACGTCGAAAGAGATAAGACTGCGCCTTTTTCTAACCAATCATTTTCAGAGAAACGATATGATGGTTGGATTACAGATATCGGCGTGGAATATTGAATTGACGAGCCGAATTCAAAAATGAACCTATCAGCTCTCTCATTAGATATAAGCCAAATAGTAAGGTAAACAAATATTTCTCGCGTCTAGGAAAATGACTGTACTAAATCCAAAAACACTACAGTATCTTTCCGAATTTCTATGATAATTCATAGATAATATAAAAACGGAATATTTAGTGAGCCATGACTGCCTACGAAGATGGTATTTGCTAAAAATTTGGAAGCGATATTCGTGCTGTTTTCAAAAATACAGAAATCACGCCAAAATCGTTTAAAATATATCTAGCAGGAATTTTACCCCACGACGTTTGCCGATATCTATTTTTATGGATTTCTATAATTCCTTGCCGGTTTGTAATTTTTCTGATTTTCTAAGCAATGCTCAGTGTCATCATGATCTAACACATTCAGCATAGACGTAATCGAAACATAACAACAATGCTTGCGTATAAATATAGATAGATTAATGAAAACAGTGACACAACTAAAAACAAACATGTCGCCTAAGATGCACAAGAATTATGACTTATCAAGCAATGTATGTGAATGCAGACTTAGAAACGGAAATGTTTACGTAAGAAAGAGAAGAATGTATTTAACCTCTTACTCATATTCCCTGTAGTTTATCTCTTGCTTCCTGTTTAGGATTTGGTTTCCGGTTCCTTCTAGAGTCTTTTCTTTTTCATTTTCTTTAACTTCCAATAGTCTTTCCTTACGTCTTAGTGACATTATCGCTTTCCTTCAAATGAATTTATTTTAAAACAATATCCGTCCTAAAAAAAAATTGACATGTCAGCTAGCGAAATTGAACATAAGTCTTTTCTTATTTATTTTAAAACTCCAGAGAGCGAATCAAGAAAGGATGTAAGATGAATTAAAATAATAAACCATTCCATTTACACCATTAACCAACTGTAGCTTCACTTTCTCCTCAAATACGCTAAAAGATGTTAATAACAATAATTAAATGTAACAGAATGCGAAGGCCAGGGCCAGAATGGTTACTAATTGGCTGCAATTGCTAACCATTCTAATTCTCGTGCGCGTGGTATTCGGTGATCGTTAGCCTTTTTCTGTGTTTTGGATTTAAGTTGAAAACGGCGCAAATTCAACAGAGTGCCTTAAGAATTTTGAAACATCAATACGTTTCCCATACCCAGCTTCGTGATACCGGCTAAGACCACACACCTACAGAGACGCTACGTCAACGAACGACATGCGTTTCCATGATATCATTGCTCCCGCTGCCTCTTAGAACCCAGGCTACACTCTCTTCTATTAAAAAGAATTAAGAAAAAGAAATCGTTAGTAACATTTTATGTAGTAGCGCATGCATCCAGAGACGACGACAGAACACAACAATAAATCCAGCAAAGCCATTCTTGATCCACACGATTTAGAGAAAATTTCAGTTTTCATTCTTTACAGAGATATTAATAATACACAGAAACTGTTCTTAAAGAAACTCTTGTCGTTGTAAATGTAAAAGGCCACAATTTATTTGACACCATTTTTGTTTGGGGAAAATTTAAACATAACAAATATCCTATATCACTTAATTTGAAATTTATGCAAACTGTCCTTCCTTATTTTGTTCAAATATAAAATTGATTTTTCACAAATGTATTCGTTTACATGTCCGTACATGCTACAATGACATTATGAACATAAAAAATATTAATACCGCCATGTTTTCAACTGACATTTTGGTTGGGAAAGAAAAAGAATGAAAATGCATCCTCGACGATCGCGGTTTGACCTTGCAAAACGTCTATTTTGATATTGTCATTTCTTTGTAGTATTCGTTTTATTTTTGGATAAATCACTAACCTTAGGAATCCGTGTATTTCTTTTTGAAATTATTTGTATTATTTATTGTTAATTTTTCAGCCATTTATGTAGTTTTCAAAATTTGCACGCTTGTGCAAATTAATTGAAACAACTACTTTATTTTCCTTTCTTTCACCATACAGAGTGACAGGGTGTAATCGACTTTTCCTCAGATTAGGTCATTTGCAGTTATGTGCAGTAATATAAATTTATTTTCGGGGTGTATGATGAAATTTTTTTGGCCTTGAAAAAAATTGTCTCCCCCGTGATTGCATCAGATTTTCATCACGCCCAGACATTATTGTCTCGACTGTCGATTAGTTGTCTCACGGCCATTGTGTGTTCCATCGCAGAATTTAAACAACGTCTAGCCTGGACAGTACCTAGATGGATCTACTGAGTGAGATGCACATAACCCCAATGATGGTATTGAGCGTCATCTCTAAATTAGACTCCCATAAGGCTAGTGATGGGGACGGGATACCGGCCATTTTCCTGAAGAAATGTGCTCCTGAATTGACTCCTGTTCTCTCTAAACTTTACAACTACTCCCTCATCGATTCTTGCTTTTCAGCCTGTTGGAAGTCCTCCTCAGTTGTACATGTCTTTTAGAACTCTGAAGACCATTCTGACACGTCTAACTACCGTCCTATCAGTCTCCCACCACTCTTCGATAAAGTCTTAGAGGCTTGGATCAACGCCGAAGTGGTTAAGCAACTTACTTCACATAATCTGCTCTCCGACAAGCAATATGGTTTCCGCTTTTGCCTGATCTACGAGTGACGTGCTCACGTCCATAACTGAATTTGTATACCAAACACTCAACAATAATGGAGAAGCTCAAGCCGTGACTCTAGACATCTCTAAAGCGTTTCATAGGGTTTGATATCCTGGCCTTCTTCGTAAGCTTCAGGGATACGGTATTACAGGACGATTATTTGACTTAATATGATCTTTCCTTTTAAACCGTGAAATAAAGATCGTCCTAAAAGTGTTCTCCTCCGGCTCCTTTATCACGAACGCTGGTGTTTCCCAAGGCTCCACCTTGAGCCATACACTCTTCCTGATCTTCATCAATGAACTTCCGGATGTCATCAGTTCCCAAGTTGGCATCTACGCGGACGACACTATTATTTACTTCTGCCTCAATAGTAAATCTGGTATCGTTAACAAAACTTACCTGGCTAACTCGTTTAAATTCAAACGAATCTGTGGTTGACTGGGACAGGAAATGGCTTATAAACTTTAATGGATTCTTTAATGCCTCCACCCACCGCAAAGCACCCTTCCTGCCTCCCGTTTGAGAGCACCCCCGTTACGCCTTCTTCGTCTCACGCTGTCCATTGACATGAGGTGGAATAGATACATTGAATCAATAGCTTCATCTACCGCAAGAAAAGTTGGTTCTCTGTGTGTCGTGCCAGAAAGTTTTTTTCTCGTCTAAGTCTAACCTTCAAATATATAAATCAATCATCCGTCCTTGAATGGAATATTGGTCATATTTGGTGACAATGTCCCGCTGTACGTCTCGAGGTCCTTGACAAAATCCACAGACGAATATGGAAGATGATATGTCCTGATCTGACATCTAGTCTACAATCGCTATCTCACAGACGTGCCGTAGCCTCCCTCTGTCTCTTCTACAAATATTTTCACGGCAACTGCTCCAACGAGCTACTTTCACTGGTTCCCAGACTACATGAATTTAAACGAGCTACCAGGCTGGCATCTCGGCCCCAACCTTTCTCTCAGAAAACGGTTAAATGTAACAGTCATTTCTTCTCAAACAGCTTCTTCTCCCGCACCTCTCGTCTGTGGAAGTCCTTTCCCCTTACTTGCTTCCTCGATGACTATGATCTTCAAATATTCAAGTATAATGCCGATCGACATCTGACACTCCGAACTAGTTCCTCGTCCTTCTCTGTATCCTTTCCTCAAATACGCCTCTTTATACTTGTTCTTAATCTTCTGTAACCCCTTGCCTGCTAGTGGCACTCCAGCCTTCAGCAGCTGGGATTTCCAGGGATTTTTTAATGTGTTGTTGTGTTCCTTTTTTATCATTCCAAGCGCACCTTCTATGACTGGTACTATTCTTGTTTTCAATTTCTACATTTTCTATTACGATTTACAGGTCTTTATAATTCGTTATTATTATTATTATTCAAAAGAGCAGCACGTCGGCAAAATCACGTTAGTATACAAATATAAAAAGTTTACTATACCATTCATGATACTCAGTCTGATATGAATATAACAGGCACAGCCATCGAATGGTGACAGTTTTTTTAGCGACATCACCGAAACTAGAACAATCTACCATGTAGGTTACGGAAAGCAGAAGAAGGTTGTGAGTACAAGAGACAAAAAAACTGTGATAACAATAAGTTTAAGGATATTAGTCCCAGTGTAAATAATTAAATAATGAAAACTCTTCATCCAAGAAATGTTCTTTTGTTATTGGCTATGAATCTAAATGTAGGAGATCCTCTGTGTTTGGAAGTCACCATCGTTGTAGCAGTAAATTTACGTGGAGCCTATTCCAATATACTAGGTTAGAATAAAGACGGCGTCAGAAAATATAATTTTCTTTCACACGTGATTCAAATTTGTGACATATATGCATATTCAAAAAATTAAATTTCAATGTGTCATTCTGTATGATTCGCGTTTGGCTTGGGAATTTCAAATGTGCTTACTTTAAAAGTCAGCATAGACGAAAATGCGATGCACATTCGTCATTTGATCCGTTTTTATTCGCTGAAAGGAAAAAAACGACTAAAAACAGCAAAATCTTATGTGCCGTTTTTTGAGATGGTGCCATAGCTGAGAGTAATGCTCGTAAGTTGATTTTGATTTAGAAGTACGAGAAAAAGTTCCGGCAAGCCTGCAGTCGTTGATGATTAGAAAATAGAAAGGCTGAAGAAAGTAATGCAGGTCAGAGCACACGGAGAGTTGCATCACCTGCTTCTGATTCAAACCTACGTTTTGTGGTGGTTAGGAACGACTCATTTTGCTTTTCATAGGACATCTTTCGCTCAATATTGTTGTAAACATACCGTTTTTCATCGCTTATGATCCTTCTTTTCAGAGATGGATCGTATTTTGTTATGTTTGTAACGAGAATCGTAAATGAATGTGTTCTATTTTTTCTACATCTGTCTATATTACGACATGTCTTAGCGGTGTAAATAATTTCAGGGTATGAATTGATAACTTGTGATTTAACAGAAAATAATTATTTACACTATTTTCATTGTTCGGACGGTTGTCTTTACTGCCATATTAACAACGTTTCGGTCGTTGTGCACTCAGGCCTTCTTCAGGTGATATTTGTTGGAATTTCGAAAGGAAACATTTATTTAGTCCGCGGGGATAAACTGTATTAAATAAAAAGTTCGGTTCGAAATTCCAAATATCATCTGATGAAGGCCGAAGAGTACAACGGCCGAAACGACGTGATATTGGCAATAAAGATGATGACAACAGATCGAATTATGTAAATATTTACAGTACCTAGAGATAAAGATAGATATAGAAAAATAAAAGAACCCATTTCCATTTACGATTCTCTTTTCAAACATAATTACGATCCATCCCTAAAATGAAGTGTCACCGACGATGAAAAACGGATTATTTACAACAATATTGAGTGAAAGATGTCCTATGGATAGCAAAATGAGTCGTTCTAAACCACCACAAAACCTTGATCTGTATCCGAGGCAGGTGATGCTAGGTATTTATTTCTACTTTGTTTTCAAGAGAATCTGTAATATTTCGTACCCCTGCGTCATAGCGCTGGTATTATACATTCACTCACCATTCAGATTCCTCTCTTTCTCCTACCTTTTCGACATTACACCTTTCACGGCTACCATAACTGTCTTTATGACAAATACAATTTTTAAATCGTGTGGGCCAAAGGACTTTGTTTATTTTAATCATTAATTTTAATTCTCCTGCCTCTTCAAGGCAGAGATAAAATTATCTCTCAATTCTTGGTCTCATTTCTCCAGTGAAAACACAAACCAGGTCACCTACTTGGCAAGGCAAGACTGACCTTCATAACTTCGACCTTAAGAAAAAGTGTTCGTTTCTTATTTTTGTTTACCAATTCCTTTTTCTCAAGGAAGAGATAGAATTGTTCGTCGTTCTTAGACTGATCTCTGTCTAGCGAAAAAAAAAACAAGCTAGACCATCCGTTTCTCCACAACAGAATCGATCTTCATAACTTCAACCCTAAGAAAAATGGATCGTTCATTGTTTTCGTTTTTGTTAACGGAAATATAATTCCCATCTGTTTCTTCTTTTGTTAATGTATTAATGTTTAATATTTTACTAATATATCAAGAAAGAGATAAAGCCATTTTCCCAAATCTGTTTTCGTCAAGAGACCGCGGACCCCTGTGCAGACCCGGCAGAAATTTGTACTGCTTTCCTGAAATATCCTACTACAAACGCTGTACTCAGGTGACCTTTCAGGTTCGGATTACTAATTATTTCAATAACTACAAAATTCTCTTAATGGGAAGAACTTCAATTAGCTGGAAGCCTATACAAACCACTTAGAACAGTTCACCAGACAGAACGATGCCAATGTTTTGATAGAATGAAGTCATGAAACCGCCTCAAAAGATGGCGACAGCCAGTCTAAGGAAATGGCATATCAACGGTTGAATAAATGTATATATCGTCTTTGAAATTTCACTTAAAAACAACGCTACGAACTTTTGTTCCGACTTAATGTATCCTTTACTCGTTCAAAATACGTTATCTAAATGACGTCAACGCGATAGTGTGAAAGCAATAAAAGTGAAACCTTCATTAATTCAATATTTATTAGCTCCACCTGCGTCTGTCTGATTTGATTTCATCTTCAAACTTTTGATTACTCTCTGTTTGATATATCATTCATCCGCCTACATGTTTTTCGAACACACATACATACACATGCCTACGTATGTACACATGCACTTGTAAAAAGATAAGACTTAACTAAATACATACCAATTTAATTATGGCTGCGTTTCTAATCTATCTGTCTATAAGTTATTCAACCTGCCTTAATTCTACGTTAACTTTTCTTTGGACAAGAATATCCTTGATCTGTCTTCAGATTCGTCTTTCTATTCCCTTTGATGGAACATAAAAATCAGATTTTACTCTGCGTTACATAATTTCAAATAAAATCTCATCATCATTCGTTTTTATATTATTTATTGCTTCTTATTTATTTCTCTATGTTATTTCGATGTTATTCCTATGTTATTTCTATGTTATTTTTATGTTATTCCTATGTTATTTCTATGTTATGTTTATTGTTTCTACGTTGTTATTGTTCGTCTTATGTTTTATTCGAACCTTTTTGTTTTGTGCATTCACTTTGCATAAATTATTTCAATAGCTATTTATTTGCAATAATGATTTCACCCAGTGAAAACAATAAGTCGAAAAGTGTCATATTGCTATGATACATTGGGAAATGATAAATTTTTAACATTTGATATTGAAATGTTTTTTTTTATTTATTTGTTTGTTATTTATCTATATGTCTTTGAGATGACGACATTTGTTTAACTTGTCAGTTCGTTATTAATATTTGTCAACATTCATGATAAATTGTACGATAAAGAATTTTAATGCTAAGTACTTTCATTTGCATATGTAAAGATAGATGGATAGATAGATAGATAGATCCTACTATCAGATAGATATGAACATGCTAACAGATAAATAGAATATGATCAGAATGCTAGATAGAGAGAGAGGGAGAGAGAGAAAGAGAAAGAGAACTAAAACGAAAAAATTAAAAAATGTTGGATAAAAATACTAAAAAATGTAACAAAACTCACATTCTAAATACAAACAGATAGATAGATAGATAGATAGATAGATAGATAGATAGATAGATAGATAGATAGATAGATAGATAGATAGATAGAACTAAAACGAAAACAATTAAAAATGTTGAATAAATATGCTAAAAAAATGTAACAAAACAAATCCACATTCTAAATACTAATAGATAGATAGATAGATAGATAGGATATGATCAAATTAATTGATAGATAGATAGGATATGATCAAATTAATGGATAGATAGATAGATAGATAGATAGATAGATAGATAGATAGATAGATAGATAGGATATGATCAAATTAATTGATAGATATATAGGATATGATCAAATTAATAGATAGATAGATAGATAGATAGATAGATAGATAGATAGATAGATAGATAGATAGATAGATAGAACTAAAACGAAAACAATTAAAAAAGTTGGATAAATATACTAAAAAATGTAACAAAACAAAATCCACATGCTAAATACTAACAGATAGATAGATAGATAGATAGATAGATAGATAGATAGATAGATAGAAAGATAGATAGATAGATAGATCTAAAATGTTGGATAAATACACTAAAAATGTAACAAAACAAAATCCACATTCTAAATACGGAATAACTTCTGTCATTGGCGTTGCCGTGACTGAGTCTGGTTGGCATGTCGATTCATTTTTACGTCTGGAAATATGATATTTCTAATCGTGATCGAGACATCTACGACAAAAAAATTAATAGTCAGTTAAAGTGTGTATATGTGGTGAGTGTCCATAAAATGATTCTATTTCTTATTATTTTAACAATCTTTTCTTTTATTTTTTTTCTTGATGAGTGTTCATATGAAGTATAAGTCAATTCAACTGCCCCGTCTATTGCTATTCTAACCGAATAATTCACGAGACTCCTACGTCATCAAATGTATATTTTCACCTGCTTCAGCAGTTCTGTTTATTTGTTTCCTATTTATCTTGGTTGCTTACATTCCCATCATAATAATCTGTTTTCTAAGATAGATTGGCTTATATATTTTGGCGAAAATATACAGGAGGTTTTCGAAAAGCATAGCGTGTTTGAACTTAAATTATTTCTTAGAATTCATAGCGTGTGTATTGCTATAAAACATAGTGTCTCGAAGCCGTGGGGAGAACTGATTTGTGGAGTTACCTATTTTCTTAACCGTAAGCTTATTTTTTTAAGTATTTCACCACAAGCAATGCAGGAGTTCCATTAGCAAGCAAAGGGTTACAGAAAGTGAGAGCAAGAGTAAAGAGGGGTGTTTGAGGAAAGGACAGCGAGGAGGACGGGGATCAGGGCCAAGACATCATAAGATGTCGATTAACATTATATTTGAATATTTGAAGATTATAGCTATCAAGGAAGCAAGTAGGAGGAAGGGAGTTCCACTGTCCGGAAGGGGGAAAGAAGAATCTTTTGGAGTATAATAGACGGTTACATTTAACTGTATCGACAGTGAAAGGGTGGGACCGAGATGCCAACCTAGTAGCACGCTTAAATTCATGCAGTTGGGGTACCAGTGAAAGTAGCTCGTCAGAGCAGTTACCATGAAAATATTTGTAGAAAAGACAGAGGGAAGTAACGACACGTATATGAGAAAGTGACTGTAGACGGGATGCCAGATCAAGACCAATCACATTGCATTTTGGATTTTGTCTAGGACCTCGAGATGAACAGCGGGCGTATCAGACCATATATGGCAACGGTATTCAATGAAAGACGAATGGTAGATTTGTATATTTGAAGGATGGAATCAGGCAAGAAAAACCTTCTGACGCGACACAGAGAACGAACTCTCCTTGCGGGGGATGAAGCTATTGATTCGATGTAGTTTTTCCACATCAGGTCAGTGGAAAACGGTAGACCAAGAAGGTGGAGATAGAATGGAAAGTGAAGGTTGTAGGGTGTGAAAATTATGTAGATTAGAGGGATGAAAACGATTAACTTTTGATTTAGTAACAGTTAAAAATAATGCTCTCAGGGAAATGATCGACACTGGTGGGTTTTCTACAAAATATCATTTATTGGAGAAATTTCCTTCTTATACTTGGGAAATAAGGATGATTCAACTTTGTAGCTTAGCGTGTCCTAGCCGTAAAGTGGAACTAAACAATTTGAAATTGCGATGGAACTACCATAGAGTAGCAATGGGTTTGTAACTTTGCGTCTGTGATAAAGAGATTGTAGAGTGGAAGATTCCCTACATGGATGCGCAATACTCCATTTGGGGGGGGGGGCTTATTTGATTGCTGTAAAGCCGCTACGTGACAAATGGTATCAGATACTTTCTGGAGTAATATAGCGAGCTGACCATTTTCCCAGCTCCTTCTTTTTTTAATCCATTCATCCCAAGCAAGGCGATAATGCCACTAAGACTCAAGGGGCTACTAGGAGTGAAAAAGATTAAAAAAAAAACCGCGAAGCAACCGGAAACGGAATCCTAAACTGGAAACAAAGTATAATCCTACTCATGTTCAAAAGAATGGTGAGGGATGTGAACCGAGCCATAGGCGAATCTATCTACTACGCTTTTTGAGGAAAAAATAGCAAATAGAATAAAAATAAATAGTAAATAAAATTTATATAAAAATAAATAGTAAATACAATTTATATAAATATGATAAAACTAGAAGAATAGAGTTGATGTGGATTTTAGAAGGAAACGGAAACCCAATCATAGTTTCCCTTGATGTCCCGACTGAACTTGAGACCTAATTGTCGTTCAAAGCATCATTGCTTAATAAAAAAAAAAAAAGAATCGTAAAGAAAAAAATCAACTGAAGAATTTATAGGGGCAAATGAAATAATAAAGAAACGACAAAAAAATAACAAACGACACGAATTTGAAAGAGAAACCTAAATAAAAAAAGCAAATGGAAGGATAAAATAAAAATGTTATAAATTAATAAAAAAAGAAGAAAACGGCATAAAAATAGGTAAGTAAAATATAAAAAATTTGAATGGACAAAATAAGAAAGAATAAAAAACATGAAACAACAATTATAAAATTTTGCTTTTCATTTCTTCGTTAAATATCGCATTGCAACTCTAATTAAGTATCTTTTATCTAAAGATCAAACTAATAATTTCGGCAAGTTTATTGATTAGCTTAAAACCCCTTTCATCTAAATCAGTATCAATTGACCTTGCTTTCAATATAAAGAACTTATCACAATCGTTCTGTAAATAAATCGTTTATGTCAATTGTAGTTGATAATTTGATAGAACTATGATAAAAAACAGAAAATGAGTTGATCTATACGGCTATATTAGTTTCTAAGTTTTATGGATTTCCATTGCAGTAATAAGAATCTAATTTTAGAATCAGAGGACCCAATACACCCGATTTTGTCAGTCTTTTGTGCAGAAATCGAAAATTTAATATAATATTTCTGTAAAATATTTGGTAGATTTTTGTTGTAATATTGTCTTTGTTCAAAATAGCTGTGAATTAGAAAGGCCGTCGTTAGAGAGAGTATCGAAGAAACAGAAGACTACGTAGGGAAAACAAAGAAAAAGTTTATTAAATACTCATACATAGAATGGAAAAACTTGAGTAAATCAACTACTCCTCAAATCCTAATCTAATATGCCTACTTGCCATATTTATAAGTAGGGGCAGTCCATTTTCACAGTAGTAGGGAAGAGCAGGATGTACGGTGAGTCCTAGTCTTCAGCATATTTGTTAATATAAAGTGTGACAGCAAGGAGGTACATTTTTATAATAAGATGGAAGTAAAGTCAGAGTAGAGATAGTTGCAACGTTGCGTCTTTGGAAAAGGGATTGCAGGTTGAAAAAAAAAGTCAACCTTCACAAAGCCACGTAAAAGACCGTTAACTCTGTCAAGACTGGAAAGTCAGGATCCGGCAAATCTTACTCAGCAGTTCTCCATTTTAGGTCTGATATAACCTGTTGTAATGTTGTCTTTTTCAAAATAGGCGAGAATTAGGAAAGCGACACTTAGATTATCGAAGGAACAGAAGTCTAGACAAGAAAAAAGAGGTTTATTAAATACACGTAAAGAGAACGTAAAAAAAATTGATTAAATCGACTACTCCTCAAATCCTAATCGAATATACCTACTCGCCAGATTTATAAGTAGGTGCAGTCCATTTCCACAGTAGGGAAGAGCAGGAAGTACGCTGAGTTCTACTCTACAACAACTTTTTCTTTAATGCATGAATTTCCACAGATACCTTTATTACATGTGAATTGCTATGCATTCAATGGAAAGATAATTGTATGATTTGGCTTTGCTTTCTCCAAGGTTTAGAATTAAGAACTTTCATTCTCTTAGACTTGTTGACATCCAGGGCTTAGGAGCCTAATTTACCCTGCTAATTAGCCCCCAATTTATATATAGAGAGTAAAGACATATTCCTATCTTTTCCAAGGTCAGCGAAATTAAAACATTAACTTAAAAAGTTGAGTCATGTTCTTAAATAGCCTCGTAAGCTCAAGAAAGTTATATGGATGTCACGCATGGCGCCACAATCGTTCAAAAATATCTAAACTGTAAAAAGCTGTATAAAACTGCTTTCTCGATTAAAAATGTCTTTTAGCGAATGAGATCTGTATATCTTAGTGAGGACTATCTTTCTTCGAACCTTGTTGAATAAAAAAAGGTATTGTACCAAATAACAGAAAACATTTCAAAAGCAGCAAAACGTTTCAAAAGCAGTAAAAAGTGGATATGACATGTAACTCAAAGAGAAAATAATGACATAATCAAGATGTTGATGATCCATACTACTTCAAACAAAAGGTTAGGAAGGAAACCCTATCGATAGAGAAAAGAGCGATTACAGCTACTGAACATGAGAAACGTATTTTCATGGAAAGTTGTTTCAAGAGAAAGATTTTATAAAATTCAACCAAAGCTAGCACTGGCTGATCGATCAGTGAATGCCGAATGTTTCCTTATAAGGAAACGGTTAACATTACTATTTGTGCGAAAGAAAACACAACAGAAGTGCTTTGAATTTGAACTCGGTTTTCTGGTTCCACTTTCCGCGCCGATATCCGCTAGACTACCTTCACGTCTTAATTCGATAGATCTTCTTCTATATGCTGCGTCTTTCAGGAGATATCTGGGTAATCATAACTCTTCAAATCTTCCTATCTTTTTGCAGTTTCTCTCTTTTCTAATGCTTTCGCCCAACGTTCCGCCATCCGGTCACACAAGCGCATCCTCTGTATACCATTTGAGTGTCAAGTTTTCTAAGCCTTCTTTCCTCATTATGTTTCCAGGAGATTTCAACTGACTATTTCTGATTCTGATTGTTCTTTTTGTTGCCATTTACTTCCTCGTTTCTTACTCACTCCGTCCATGGAATTCTCATTATCCTTCTGTAGAACCCAATTTCTGGTGTCTCCAGTTTTCTCTTAATCTGTGGGAAGATTGTCCAGTATTCACTGTCGTATAGTATGGTTGAATAGCACATAGAACTCCAACACTGTTTTCTTTATTTCTAAATTTTACTGTTTTGTTATTAATTTGCTTAGCTTTTAAGGGCCACCTGTCGAAATCATATGCGTATTCGGATTTCGGTGTCGCACTTTCCATGTTCTGAAATAGAATTATGAAACGTGGGGCAATTTTACTCTTAAGACCAAAAAGGGTGGTTTGCATTTCTTAAGCTTTCAAGGAATAATTGTCTGTATATATAGAGCCTCGAAGTTATCTGTTTAAAAAGCCGTTGCAGTCTGAGAAAAACAAAATGTCACTATAAAGAGAGACATTACAAGAGAAACATTTCCATGATGAAAATTTAAGGAAGAATTTAAGGAAGCAATTTAGTTCATTCACGAAGTTGATCATTTAGAAAAGACCTAACTGCCTCAGTTAAGCGACATACGAGATACACGCTTGGGTAGCCATGTCTCTTTCGATTAATGATTGGCTAGCAAGAGGACTTTCCCACAGTAGTTTGTTTCTTTCAGTGGTATACTGGTTTCCAACCACTGTCAGTGAAAAGTCATTCGTGATACACACTTGGGTGGTCATGTGTCTTTCAATTTATGACTGACTAGCAGAAGACTTACCCGCATTAGTTTTCTGTTTCTTTCTACGGTACACTGGTTTTCAACCACGGTCAGTAAAAGGCCATTCGCGATACACGCTTATGCTGTCATGTCTCTTTCGATTTATGACTGACTAGGCAGAAGACTTTCCAGCCGTAGTTTGTTGTTTCTTTCTGCGGTACACTGGTTTCCAACCACGGTCAGTGAAAGGCCATTCGTAATACACGCCTGGGCGGTCATATCTCTTTCGATTTATAACTGACTAGGAAGAAGACTTTCCAGCCGTAGTTTGCTTCTTTTTCTTTTTTTTTTCTGCAGTAAACTGGTTTCTAACTACGGTCAAGGAAAGGCCATTCGGGATACACGCTTGGACGGTCATGCCTCTTTCAATCTATGACTGACAAGGTCGCATTTCTTTTTACGGGAGACTGGTTGGCAACCAGTTTTCCGTGGACAGTCTGTCCTGCTATTCAACCTTTCGGGTTCGGGAGAAGAGATGAATTCATACCTTTTCCAAGAATATTTTCACGTAAGTGAATGTAACGTCTGGTATTTGAACTCAACTCTCCAAATTCACATTCACTGCCGATATCCATTACGCCACACTCTCTGCCTACCACAGTATAACAATTTAAAGGGATACTCTACCTCGTACACCTAGGATTTTGGCAATTTAAAGAGATAATCTTGATGTAGCATCTTGCAAATAGTAGTCAATTCGAGAACCGTTCACATAATCGGAACACAAAAGCGTTTAATATAAATAATTACTGTATAGATAGAAGGTGTATGTTAGCGGCTTTCTCGAGTAATATACACATTCTGATACTTACCGGTCACAGGGATCCGTCACTGTGCTCGTAGTATTGTGGAATCGTGCATGGATTCCACCTATTTTTACGTGCCTACGCGGATTGCACCCCTTCTTTTCACGATCGGTTAGATATAGCAGTAAACAGCCGACGTGAGGTGGTTTTGGCTAGCTGCTCCTGATTCCAGCTAGAACGGAATTTGAAGTTTTCCCGCGCATTTCTCTGACGTCACTAACAAACTTCGTTTTTCAAGTCAGTCGCTGCCTGATTTTCAAACTAGAAGGTCGACTCATTTATTCCGTGCCCCTGACCCATACGCTGGCCGGAATATCTTAACTAACCAAAAACTTCAACATGTCGTGTGATTACAACTTTTCTTCAAACAACTTGTTCGAACTTTCCTCCGTTCACTACGAGAGCTTACGACACTGTCGTCATCACACTTTTGCAATAACTAAATTCCTCGTCTCGACGCGAACAACTTGTTCGAACTTTCCTCCGTTCACTATTAATGAACGTAGAGTTTTTCGACACAGTCGATTGAAGAACTTCACTTACCTCCTTTTGAACTCTAACCTTTACGAACCAGTTTTTAAAAAAAATATAACATTACACACACATTATAAAACCTCGCAGTGAGTATTTTCTTTGTTGTGTATACATGTACCTATTGTATAAGAAGACTCTGTTCCAGAACTTTCTTTCTGAAGAAACGTTTCCCGCCTTAGCCATTTTGATTTTCGTTTTGGCGCGGAACATTAACTTCCTACTTGTCACTACACTATACAATTTACCTACTGGCTAAGAACAGCCTTTGCTTTTCTGATGGTCCTCACTGCGTGAGACCAAATATTTGTTATTAAAATAAAGTTTTATATTTGACTTCCACCAGACTCGTTTTCGTCGTTTACTCCTGGCTACCTATTTTTTTCTTTGCCCTTTGATGCACGTGTTGAATACAGTCATTTTATTCTATCCTTTTTTATTTTTTCTTACTTTGTTAGTGGATTCGGTAGTCGTAAGTAGTGTCTGGCACAAGGCCACCTTTTCGTAGGCCAGCACTGCATGCTACCAGGGTCCACTACAGTATCATAGATGGGCTATGACTAGCTTAAATCAGCTCTGACCAGCTAAGACAAGCTACGACCAGCTGAGGCCAGCAGCCCGACTGATGACACTCGGGCCCCACGTTAAAAACCGACTTTGTGTCACAACCTGACTCAGTGAGGGTCAAGTAAATCAACTGTATAGATAGAAGGCTGGTAAGTAACGAAATATTAACCTCCAGGAACAGGCAAAAAAATTCACAATTTCGAACACACCCTTTGAAGATTTTTTGACCAAGATATAAAGTTTTTAAAACATTATATTGTTTATTGTAATAATATATGAAATAACAATTATTGATAGTTAAATTTAAGCCTTATACGTTACGACAAACGAATATTTGACAAAAGTTTTATAATGAACTTTCAATATATATTCCAAACGCTTGGAAGGAGAAATTATTAATTATGAAATTAGAAAAAAAAAACAAGGCAAGGAATATTCTCAAACTATATTTTATAAGCATCATCAGTATATTACTTTTCAAGAGTGCCTCAGTCTTGGAATGCTTATATTCAATGAACATCTGTCTGTATTCTACAGACGATGAAAATCCGGGAAAATGCCCGAAAACCGGGAAAATGTGTTCAATGGACATTCTGATAAATGCTTTCAAGTAATTTGAGAATGTGAGCGCTTCAGGTTTCGCATTATGATGAATAAACAGCTAAAATGCTAAATCTTCATTTATTGATAACAGTCACCAGTGGGTTCAAACATCCATCAAGACTACTGCATCCAAACAAACAGGACTGTAGAATTACTCTCGCGGCACAAACTACAAAATGGCCGCAACTATCAAATTTAAAACATGGCTTGGCGATGATCCAATAGCCACCATATTCGACCTCTAATTCTGTTTACACGAACCGCATCAGTTTGCCATACGTTATAAAAATAGAATAAATAGACGCAATGAAATTTTCCAGAAGTTCTCTGGCTTTACGAAAATGTCATTATGTAAGAAATAATCCTTACAAATACAACAAATTTGTAAAAAACAAAAGAAAATGTATAAAGGAATTTGCTGTTTCTTGGATAATATATTAGTCAGAAGTTTAAAGAGCTGAGACAATTCTAATATCATGATTCGATTATCACCGAAGAGGGATTTAGACTATAAATAATTTCAAGGCAGCACAAACAGTGAATACTGTCACAAAGCTAAGAACCATCTGAAATGACGAAACCTTTTGCTTGAAACCAATGATCAGATTTTTCATTGCATTGGCCTTCGTTATTTATTTTACATTCCTATGAATCTTGAACCTAAAAATCTGAATTGCAGCAAAGAATCTATGCCCTAGAATGAGATGCCTCATCCTGGGTATCATAAATGACGCATTAAGGGACACCATCAAACAAGAAACGGAGTCACTGGAACACCTTATAGCCAAAGACAATAAAAGAAAATTGAAATGGTATCGACACATCATAAGAGTCAACAATTTTGCCATTACTCTCCTCAATGGTAATATATTTGGCAAAAGAAGCGACAGGCAGACGAAAATAGGACGATAACAACACTGAGTAGAATGAAGAATATTTAATAGGAACATTGGCACGGAAGCGAAAAATGCGAAGGGAGCTGGTCAGATGCACGGACGCACAGAAATCCTTCGACCACACTTGGTCATGACATTGTTTCTGATAATGATGATCATTCTCATTTTGATAAAGATGATGCTGATGAATATTTTCATAACGATAATGATGATGGCGATGATTAGGATAAGGACGATGATTTTGATAAAGATGATGATCATGATGATGATAGAGAGTATACTTACTCTTTCTACGACCACTCTTACCACAGTTGTCATCAGACCCTAATCAACTTCCGATGCGCCTCAAAGTGTAAAAAGGTAATAATTACTGAAGCAATGAGAACGAAATACGATATTTGTGTATCTAGTCTAATACGAGATCCGATATCGATTACGAGAAATTGCGAGATTAGTACAAAACCACTCGGAAGTACGATCTTTTATGAGTGACGCATGATTACAAAAGAAGCACAATGAAAGTCACTCAATTACAAAAGTAACAATGTAAGGCTTGAGAGAGTAAGGTCGGCTCTACCCCAAGATATAGATACTACTAAACTAAACCCAGTAAATCTCCTTCCATACATTTTGAAGATAAGAATAACTATAAAAAACTGTTTTAATGGTCATTAAGAAGAGCCATTTTATCAACAAACAATGGATGAAATGTTGATACACACTATGCAATTTTATCTGAATCATTCAGCTATTAATATTGATTATGTATTTCACTAACATCTTATAAAAATGCGAGATGTCGAAATTAATGTCCACTGACAAAGACATAGAAAGTTCTATAAAAATAAACCTACCAATGCCACATATTCCTAAAAACAATGAAATGATATAAAAGAAATTGCTGATAAGAATAATTATAGAACATTGTTTTTAAAGACTATTAAGTAGAGGTTTTGTTTTTGCAATAGACTTTTTTTAGTGTTTAGTATAAAGACAACCTCAGACATCTTTTCAACAAATAATGGACGAAATGCTAACACACAGTGCATTCTAGTTTAGCGGAATTATTTTGCTATAAACAGTGATTATGTATTTTGCCTGCATCTTGTAAAAATGCAAATCCTGCCAACATCAAAGTAGTTTACCAAAGTGCACCAACATCATACTTAGCAACACTAAGTCTTTTTCTCGTGTTCCTTAGTCGTTATAATTTGTAGTTTTTCTTCACAGTGTAAAAGATTTTTTGACTTGCCTGCTCCAAAAAAATTCAAAGTAGGAATGATTTCGAAAGTAACAGCCGACATCCAAACAAGTGAATTTAGCATATGTCGATTCTTCGATGAAAATAGCTGGCTCGCTCACATACTTCAACTTAATGTATCGAACGTGTGATCTGTCACAACTGCATAGACAGATCAGAGAAACTGATTGCATGCGTAACTAGATCTCTCCTACTGTCTGAGAAAATTGCGCCTAAATTGAAAAGCAACACTGTCAATTATTTTTTCTGTTACGAAATTCTATACGACGCTCTACACGCTTCACTTTTCACTCTTGACTAACAGATCGCGACACATATCAGAGAGATAAAATTTAATTTTTTATTATTTGATTATTCCAAGATTTTAACACATCAGCAGATAGCTATTAATGTCAACAACTGAGCACAAATAGTTATTAATTTAAAAATAATAGTAATTAATGTATAATTTTAAATTTATTAACTAATAAAATCAAAATTAGAATCCCATTTTTATCTGATTTTTCGTAAGAATCTTTGTGTAGTTCTTAAGTTTGCTTTAAAATCTTTTTCATCATTTTCATCAAAATTAAGATAGCCACAACTTACAAGAAAAAACGTTCTTCGCGACATTCCTTGTTTTTGATAATCTTCTCTCTCTAACAAAAGAGTGTATTTCAAATATTGAATCATTGATTTTATTTCTTTTATTTCAGGCCTTTTCCATGGGATGCTAATAGATATTAAAATTTACAAAATTACTATAAATACATTAAAAATGCATATTGTTGGGAATATGGATTATCTCCTCTTTGATAATCCAAGCTATAAAAGCTGTACATTTCCGCTTGTCAAGTAGACGAGTCGTAAGATTCTTAATTGAATAAAAGATTACGAGACAGAATCTCTTGTCCTGTTTTCATTACACATATATAGATATTTGTACTATGTTATAAAGATTATTGCCTAAACAATAATAATACTGAATAGATTTATTTTAAACATTAAAGTATATTTAATCACATTTCCTTAATATACATATAAATGTTTGCGTTTTGGTACTTTTCTGGCTAGTAAAGTTACGGGTGAGTAGTACGCCTGATCTTCACTAGGCGCTCCACACTTTTGACCTTGTACTGCATTTACAGTATGCTTAAAAATCACTTCAACGTGGTGTAATTGTTAGCAATGTTATCTTGCTAGGTCAATTGAGCAATGAGTTTGATCCACACTACGCGTTCCATACATTTGGTCTCCTGCCACATCTAAACTACAAATTGCGAATTGTTATAAACATTTGCGTTTAATCTTTAGACTTTTAATAAATTTTGTATACTCTGAAAAAACGTCTGCGTTTAATCATGCCCGTATAAACATTTGTGTTCAATTATACACACATAATTTAGACTTTTAATAAATTTTGCATAAGCATGCATACGTCAATCTCTGGCAAGTTTGTCTCGTTAGATAAATTACGACTGAGTTGTGAGTTCGATCCCCAGTGTGTGCTGCACACATTCGGCCTTGTGCCACATCTAAGCTTTGATTTGACGTAATAGTTAGCAAACTTATCTTGCTGATCGATATTTAGTTAGCAAACGTAATAGTTAGCAAACTTATCTTGCTGATCGATATTTAGTTAGATCCTCACAGAGTGCTCGATACTGTCGGCCTTGTGCCACAACAAAGCTACGTTTAGAAAATCAAATCATTAGTGAGCACTTTGATTTGATGTAATGGTTATAAGGCGTATTGCTTAAACCATAATAATAATGAAGATGTTTTTTTAAACATTAAAGTATATTTAATAACCTCTCCCTAATAGCTGTCGCAATCTGCAAGCACAAGCTGTTATAAGAATCCTTCTGTTCCAAATACAGATTCGAGTTCAGCTCGCAGGCCTATTGTTGTGCTCGACAACAGTCCTGCTTCTGTATAACTTTCGCCTCATTTGAAGATCCAACGAAAAGCATGGTCATTTAAACATTTCCTATCATCTCAGCAGCTTTTAGTCAGCTTAAACAAAAAATAGTCGCTTAAGAAAATATTAAGCGTTATCTGACAGATGTTATACGCTAGCAACAGCTTTAAACAGCCGAGGATCAAAGTGTTAACTTGAAACGACATAACACGTAGCATAGAACTCATGGTTAGATCTGTTTCTATGTCTGCTAGCACTAAATGGATGCAGGGAGCTATACCACATACAAAACATCCATTAATTATAAACTGTAAATGAACTCATGGTCATGTAGATGAAACGTTTACGACTACCTATTCTACCCAAAATCTTTTATAAAAAAAATTAAATATTGTTTCGTCTAATTAAAAGACCGGATTATAATGGATGATACTATTCGTTTATCGGAAACGTGAGGTTTTCTAATTGACATTGAATAGAATATACTGTCCTTTTCCATCTACAAAGAATGAAACTGGGTTTATATTAGTAAATTATACTGAGATTAGAATATCTATATATTTACTGAGTTGATTTTTTTTCTGTAGGTATATTGTATTACAGGCAGGTAGATAGGTAGGTAAGTAAATAAGTAAGTAAGCAAACACGCAGGTAGGTACGAACTATTAATATAACTATCTACATGAGTTACAGTCAAACTAATACTATCATCTTCGTTTTTATGTTCATGACGTTTCGACCATTGTAACTTGCTCCCTTCTACAGGTGTCTGTTGCTCTGTGTAAACCTCAAATAATTTCGAACTGAATCCTTTATTCAATCGACGTGGGTAGATTGTTCTCATTTCTCTGTTCATGTCTTCGAATATCTCATCTTGGTTAATTGTTCAGTAATTGCTACTCTTGTTTCCACTCGGTCTGAGTATAGCCATACTACCCAGCTCTTGGATTTTACTCACAGTTACTCACCTAATTCATTAAACAAGACTTTCATACTCTAGGCCTGGTATAGCAATAACTGAACAATTATCCAATAGGAGTTACCCCTTGACTTTTACAGAGGAATGATAAAAATCTACCCCCGTACTTTAAATAAAGCATTCAATTCGAAATTCCCTAAAGTTTCATAGATCTACAGGAGATCTACCTGAAGCATGACGGAAGGCACAACGACCGAATTGTCACGATACTAACACGAGATATGAGGACCTAATCTAAACAATGTATATAAAACAAAGAATAATGAAGAGTTACGTAATATTAGTCCTCCTATATAGCAGTGAATGTTGTACAATCTCTTCACAGATGAAGAAGAAACTTGAAGCAATAGAAATGTGGTTCTACAGAAGGATGCTGAGAATTCCATGGACCGAACATGTGAGCAACGACGACGTTCTACAGAAATGTCAACAAAAAAAAGAACACTAATACTTAACATCAGGAAGAGACAGTTGAGGTTTCTGGGACACATAATGAGGAAGAAGGGCTTGGAAAATGTGATACTCACAGGATACATTGACGTTAAGAAAGACAGAGAAAAGCAACGCGCAACCTATCTGAAGAACTTGAGTAAATTGATGTCGGAACAGGATATGGGAGAGATGGCAAAAAAGAAAACAAAGTTATTAAAAGCCAGAACGAACAAGAAAATGATTACTTACGTCCTGAAGAGACACATTGAAGAAAAAGGAAATCCAGAAAAAATATTATAAATAGCCTCGTCGTGCCTTTACTAGAAATACGTCCATGGTAATTGTTCGGATAAACACTTCGATATGGTACCTACAGTTGATGGATTCAAGCGCAGTACTAAAATTGGAGCGGACGCAAACAAGGAGGAAGCTTATACTTAACATCAGGAAGAGGCAGCTGAAATTTCTGAGGCTCGTAATGAGAAAGGCGGGGATAGAGAATCTGATACCCGCAAGGCGAATTGAAGGAAAGAGAGACAAGGAAAAGCAATGGGTGACTTACCTAGCGGGCTTAAGTAAGTGGATGATAAAAGAGGGTTTTGTAGAAGTAACAAAAAAACAAGACATATTGAGAAATACAAGGGATAAGGGGAAGTGGAGAGCCATGATCGCCTCCATCCTGAAGGAATATGGCACGTAAAAGAAGAAGACTAAATTCAAAGTTGAATTAGCTCGGAATAACCTTAAGTTCCATAATAGCAGTTTCTTCTCTGGCACTTCTCCCTTGTAGATCTTTGTTCCAGTCACATGCTTTCCAGCCAACTTTGACCTTCAAAACTTTAAATGCAATGTCAATTGTTACCTACTGTATTCTCACTGACTGTTATATTGTTCTCGCTACTTAATAATGTTTTTTCTTATTCTTTCACACTCAGTAATCCATTGTGTCTTAGAGGCTTTACTGTCTTGCATGGGGTGAAATGATTTTTTTCTTAAAAAAACTAACAAAGTTAATTGTAATATAAGCGTAAAGAAATAAAAAAAAAAAGTTATCCATGTCTTCGGTTCGTAAATAGGATTAAGCATATCATTAAAATGAAAATATTAGACCAATCGAAACGGCGAACTCAATACAAATTTCTTTTAAAAAGTCGTGTGGTGTAATCGTTAGCAAGCTTGTTTCGCTAGATCAGCTACAACTGAAAAGTGAGTTCCATCCTCAATAGGTGCTCCATAGTTTCAGCCTTGTGCCACATCTACTCTTAGAAAATAACCATCAGCAAATTCGAGAAAGACTGAAATATTAAGATGGTTCGCTTTGCTCTGCCGACCCCAGTAACGGACATGCTATTATACCAATCTGTATGCGCACTAATAAATTACTTAATACTTAAGGCGCTTTTTCTCACGATGAAATGAAGTCCTGTGTATACAGAATCGAGCAACCTGCTTCTCTCCGCGAATGAAATAGTATCAGCAAGCAGCAAATCATTTCGTAACATCGAAGATGACTTGTACAAGAATGTGGGTTCCATTTCATAAAAACGACTGCTTACTTTGTAATTTGAGACAAGCGACGTTGATGGGATACCTTGCGTGTTGCTTGGCAATGCTAAAGCATCGCTGAATGGAATTGCTGATTTCAAATGTGACAGAATTCGAATGTCTGCAAGAAGATAGAAACGGCAACAGTGGGTATTGCCTTGGAATCTATTTAATCAAACGGACGAATGATACCCAAATAATGAGATGGCGAATATGAAAAAGAAAGATACAAGAAGTGAATGAAAAGGAAAGAAAAAAAAGTTACATTGATGACAAGGAAGGAAGAAATAAAGTTTATAATAATGGTTAAGTATATATGTTGGTTGCGGTGGTGCCAATTTTGCTCGAAGATACATTAAGAAGACAAAGAAGAAAAATATAAGAATTCTACTCCATATCTTCTCTCATTTACTTAACCAAAGGTTTTAAAAATGTTCCTGCTTGCGCAAAACTTCCAAGTTGCCTGTCTAGAAAATCGTTACTATTTACAATGTGCGGACTATTGTCCTCATCTTTGTTGTCATATGTATCACAACGTTTCGGCCGTTGTACGCTTCGGATTTATTCAGGTGATTGGAATGTCGAACTGAACAATTTATTTTCTCACTGGGGTAGACTGTTCCACGTGCCATGTCTAATGGATGTCAATTATCAGTTATCTCCTGTTAATTCCTCTTTCTAAGTTCTCCACTGCATTAACCAGGTATTGACTACTCTTCTCATAATATACTATATCTTACAACTATATTCTTATGATATATATACATATACATACATACATATATATATATATATATATATATATATATATATATATATATATATATATATATATATGTAAGCAAATGTAAATGGATATAGATCCGACAGAATGAAAAATTTGAAAAAAACAAACAAAAATCCTTAAAATCTGTTTTGGATAAGACTTGTTTTTTATGTCCATCGTCTTTGTCAAATTGAACTGAATTGTATTTTAATGAATATTGTCCTGAAGAAGGTTTATTAAACCGAAACATCAGACGTCGACATTTCATTCATTTTAAACAACATAATTGCATTTAAGGATTTTTTGTTTGTTTTTTCCAAATTTTTTCTTCATATATATATATATATATATTAATATATATATTAAAGAGAAAAAGAAAATCTGTATATATATATATATATATATATATATATATATATATATATATATATATATATATAACATTATAAAATGGACAAAAGTTCAACAGTTATTTAAAGACATTTTTATGTTTAACATTCTTTTTATAGATACAAGTATTTAAGTAAATGCTCTGTTTATGAAAATTTCTCGGACATTCAGGTCAGTAAATGTTATTTAATACTGTTTATTATAAACAGAGCATTTACTTAAATACTTCTTTCTATAAAAGAATGTTAAACATAAAAAATGTCTTTAAATATATATATATATATATATATATATATATATATATATATATATATATATATATACATACACAATATCTATAGAGAAACATTATGTATACACATACTAGCAAACACACACAATACACAAAAAATGGAGATAGTTTTAAAAGATGCAGACGTCATAAAATGATAAGAACAAAGACCTCATAATTTCCCTTTAATCTGACCAATCCTAATTGTTTTATTACCCCTTAAGCTGAAGAACATTTTCTACACAAGTTAAAGAAGAATTTAGATAACGACTACGCACAAAAGACAATGGTTAAAAATTAGAAAACATAAGGAAAAATGAATTCCTTTAAATGGGGAAATAACTATTTTTCGCCTGATGAAGGTCACCCGAAACTCATGTAGCAAAAAAATATAGTGTAATATATATTTTTAGAAAATACATTATAACCAAAAACATTTTTGACTTCACTTTTCCTCGTTCGAACCACTATAATCCTTCTCATATATATATATATATATATATATATATATATATATATATATATATATATATATATATATATATATCCATGTGGGTGTATGAACTCTTATTAGAAATGGCTGTAACCTGTATAATTTCCAACCTAAACAACGCGATAATGCCACAAATATGCAAAGGATTATTGCAGTGAAAGAAGAATAAGACGACTTTAAGAGAATCAACCATAAACAAAATCCTAAACTGGAAATAAGGAATAAATGTGTTCAAAAGACGGAGACAGGCGTGAACTGGGCGATAGACACACACACACACACACATATATATATATATATATATATATATATATATATATATATATATATGAGGAAATATATTCTTAAGGTGTGCTATGTTTATGGGATAAAGTGCTCAATATCAGAGATAAAGCGTGTGTAAATATAAAAGTGAACATTGAAGTCAACACGCGACAGGCTGTTTCATGCTAGACACAATCCTTAGGCCTGACGATTGCGTCTAGCATGAAATATATAAAGTAATATATATATATTATCATTATTACTATCATTATCTCTCTATATTTCTGAGTTGAGGTATTGAAACTATTTACATTGTTCGGAATGTTGTCTTTAACTTTATTGTTATATTCATATACGTTTCGGCCGTAATGAAATTACAACGCTTTGGGCTTCCACCAACGCTTTTATTCACTAGGCCATATGTCCTTCAGGATATCAGTGTAAATCTTTGGGCCTTATAAACGTAATGTTTTATACTTTTTTTAGTATTATATTTTACCAGAGCTCATATTACAATTTGTTCTCATTATTGCTTTCCCTAGCATTCTCAGGTTCTCATAATGTATTCATGTCTATGCTTGGCCGATTTAGGAGATTTGTGTGGCTCAGCATATGCGCCGATTCCTTAAATTTGCGTTTTTTTTTCTTCGAATAAATAAGTAAATAAGAAGGAAACCACGTGCAACAATGTGTATTAATCACTGTTATCTCTGATAATCTCATACCGAGACTTCACATGTTATTTCTTGAGAATTCTTTTCTGCAAAAACTATCAATTCGCCATCATTTCAATGGCAGGTGCTTAAAGGTATGGTCATCTATGGGGAAAATGGCTCAGGCGCCGTCAACGAATTTTTTTTTTTTTTTTTTTTTGAGCGCGACCCGCCTTATGATGAATTATATCTGATGTGGCCCACTCACACATGCTCTAAAATGCAAGTTAGCAATGAACTAAACATCCTGTATTCGAAAAACCAAGAGAACTCAGGTCATATGTTATAAAGGAATAAAGTGTCTCTGCTGACACTGTAGTTTGAACGTAGATCGCCAGAGAACCAACACAGTCGTTCCCATTTTTGAATTAAGTAGATCATGTGACCATAGAGTAATGCATATATGGGAATTAGTGTGACGTCTAATGGGTCACCATTTCTATTATATCCACTATTACTATACAGATCACTCTTTCTACACTATCCTCTATTACTATTCGGATCGCTATTATCTTCACTATACTATTGCTCTATAGTGATCACTATTCGGTGGTTATTTTTCTAGCGAGTATTATCAAGCAAGTACTATTAGTGCAAGCGTTATTCGAAGGCGTCTAACACAAGTATTGTTCAACGGCGTTTTTATAGATGTATCGGCGATTACAAGTTTCTATTACAACGAGCATTACGAAAGTGACAATGAGTATTCATTGACATCACAAAATCATCAAATGAGCATTATAACATCTTCAAAAATGTAGAAATGCTCATGAGAAGTTATGAATCAGAATCATTTTTGATAAACCATAAGAAAAATAGTTTTTTTTTTGTTTTTGTTTTTTTTTTTTAATTTGAACTCAGCACTGTCTTCGACTTGTTTTCCCATTTGCACGCCACAGACTTTAAAAAAAAAAGACAACGCTCAGACATGGTTAGAAAATAATAACGCTACATTGTCAAATCTATTTTTATTATCTTAAACAGAACAGTAGAATGAAAAAAACAACCCTGTGCGTCAGGTTATACGCTACATGTCACAAGACACAAATATGCTTCATTTTGTAATAAATGCGTTAAGGATAAAATTGGAATAAGATACAAGACAAATAAAGAAACACAAAAGAAGCTGAGGTGGAAATAAGAAAGTATGGCAGATGATGACGTGAATTAGGCCATGATGCAAGTTCCTATAACAAAACATTACATTCCCTGTATATCTTATTTTGTCTCTTTGTGTAGAAAGGTAAAAGGGGATTTGGGGGGGGGAATAGCATAATTTCAATATGAATTTATACTTCTCACTCTCTTTCTCTCTCACTCTTTATCTCTTTCTCTAACTATCTATCTTCCTCTCCCTCTCTCTCACACACACTTTCTTTGTTTTTTCTCATTATTCCTCTCTTTCTTTCTTTCTTTCTTTCTTTCTTTCTTTCTTTTTTCTTTCTTTCTTAACTATTCTGCCTTTATGATTTAACTATTTTCCTTTCTTTCTTAACTATTTTTCTTTTTTAATTATTCGCGCTTTCTTTTTCTTTCTTTCTTTCCGACCTATTCTTTCTTTCTTAATTATTTTTTTCTTCCTTATTTCTTTTTTAACTTTTCTTTGTTAATTATTTTTCTTTTTTCTTTCTTTCTTAATTATTCTTTTTCTTAATTATTTTTCTCTTCTTACTTTCTTTATTGCCTTTTCTTTCGTAATTATTTTTCTTTCTTTCTTACCTATTCTTTCTTTCTTTTTTAACTTTCTTTCTTTTTTCTTTTCGAACTTTCTTCCTTCCTTTCTTTTTATTTTTTCTTTCTTTCTTTCTTTCTTTCTTTCTTTTATTCATAAGCTTACGTTGACCCTAATGTTTAAATTGTTGCTGTTAGATAACTACAACAAGAAATTTAGATATTTTTACAAAAATACTACTCTGAATGGTTATTTTTCCAGTGTCTTTTACATACAAGATAATAATTACTTCTTTTTATCCAACCTAGAAATATTACCATTTTCGAAATGCTTCATATTCAAATTTCTCTTTCATTTTCCTTTTTCTCTTACATCTTCCTATCTTTTTCCTTACCTTTCTCCCCCTCTCTATTTTCTCACACACACTCTAAATAAATTTCCCCATCACATTCTAACTCTCACACTTTACATTTTGTTTCCTTTTTACTCTTTAAAATCTCAACACCTTTCCCTTTTTCTTTTATTCTTCAAGTTTTATTTCTACTATTTTCCTTATCCTCTCTTCTTTTCTCTTTATCTTTTTCTTTATCTCTTTCTATTTTAAAATTTTATCTATATTTCACACCAGGATTGAAAATATATGACATAGAAATCATTTTTTTTTATTAAGAAACATTCAAACTCATTTTCCCCCCTTTCATGTTTTGCTTTGCCATTTATTAAAGAAATGCTTTTTTCTTGTTTTTCCTTTTCAATGCGTTTATATTTGATAAACATTTTTAATGATCTGTTCAGAAATGATATATTTTTGTGATGAGAGTGAAAAGGAACAGCTTCTATTTCAGCTACAGTGGCTTTCATCTATCAATTGATTTGCTGGACGTGTTAGCTTTCAAACATTGACTTTTCACTTTTTACATTTGTGAAATACTTTCATCGTTATTTAAAGCATTAAGACTTCACATTACAACTAGGCAAATGCATCTTGAAAGTCAAACTATTACACAGGTGAAATGTTTCATTCAAAGACTAACATACATGATGTTTGAAATCAATTATTATAACAAATACTGCAATGATATTAATTGTTCGTTGCATCTCTTCAGGGTGTAAGAGATTATGGCTCCCTTCACGCTCCATTCCTTTATTATCTGTAGAACGACATGGGGTCTTGGGAAAAATGATAGAGTGGTTTCCCGTTGTCTTCTCCACGCCTTTAAATTTAGAGTTATCCTTCTTCTAAACTAGCTGTCACTCAAGGACATACAGACAAGCCTGCCATTCGATTTAACCAATACCTGAAGGGAGATATAGATTCATGCCTTTCACAAGGAAATTTATAGAAATGTGAACTCAAAGGACGAACGTAGAATTTGAACCCATAAGATATTGTGAAGATTTCGTTATTAATGTGCAAAGCTGGTGTTAGTGAACCTAATTATAGGTTCTATCTATCTATCTATCTATCTGTCTGTCTGTCTATCTATCTATCTATCTATCTATCTATCTATTCTATCTCCATATATATATATATATATATATATATATATATATATATATATAATAAAGAAAAAAAGAAAAAATTAACGTTTATCAAAGCAAATGCAAAGATTTTATTTTGTAACAACTGTTTATATACAAGAGCTAATATGTTATAGTTTTTCAAAGTTCTTGAGTTAAGAAGCTTCATAAATATTCATCAGGTTAGCTGAAAATGTCAGACATATATTTTTATTTATATATATATATATATATATGTGTGTGTGTGTGTGTGTGTGTTTGTGACTGGAAGGTATAATTACTATGAGGATATAAATCCAGGGAGAGCTCAATGTAGACTACAGAACATTATAATGATAGTAAGACGACGTAGACTTTAATTATCCATTTCGTTTATAATTTTTTTATTTCGTGAACACCAAGATGTTCAACTCATAAGAACGAAATGCGGATGAGATTTCGTTCTGATGAGTTGAACATCTCGTTGTTCATTAAACAAAAATTATAAACGAAATGATAATTAATGTCTCCGTCTTCTTATTATCATATATAAAGTTCTCGTCGAATTTTCATGAAAAGTAATGTTTTATTTACAAAAATTAGTAAGAATCATGTCACTGAAAGTATTGTCCATCGCTAGCCACTACTTTTCCCCATCTTTCTGACAGCATTTGAATTCGATATAAAAAAAATGATACGTCTTTTGAGACTAAACACGAGTCGACCTATTTTTTGGCATCTTCATAAGAATGAAAGTGCTGTTCAGCCAGGCCATGTGCCATCAATCGGAACAAGTGATAATCGCACGGGGTGAGTACGGTGGGTGGCGTAGAACGTCGCATTTAAGCGTTTCCAAGTAGGTTTTCACCCGTTTTGCAACATTTGGTCTAGCGTTGTCATGTTGCAAAATCACTATGTCGCGTCTCTGTTTGTATGGCGACCGTTTTTTCTTCAAGGCTCGGCTCAAGTGATCTCTCTCCCTTGATGATTTCGGTCGGTTCAAGCAGCTCACAATAAACTACAGCCTGCTGATCCCACCAAATGGATATTCGGCATTGCCGCCGATGTTGATGCATCGCCGGTTTTACTCCACGATCTTGTACCCTTAGGGCTATTGTAGTGTATCTACTTTTCATCGCTGGTCACGATAAAATGCAAAAAAAAAAACTTTCCTTTTCTGCTGCTGATGTAGCTGTTCACACATGACAAGACGTCGATCGACGTCTCCTGGCTTTAACTCGTATGGCACCCAATGTCCTTGCTTTTGAATCATTCCTAATTCTTTCATACGTTTCGAAACTATTTTGAGATCAACTCCTAATGATTCTGCAAGTTCTGCTTGCGTCTGACATGAGTCTTCATAAAGTAATGTCTCCAATTCTTCGTCTTCAAACTTTTCCGGTGCGCCAGAGCGTCCTTTATCTTCAACATCAAAATCATTATATTTGAAGCGTCTAAATCAATCTCTGTATGTTGTTTCCGACAGAGCATGCACGCCGCAAGTCTCAACAAGAATTCTGTGTGCTTCAGCTGTAAATTTCTTTTGAATAAAGTAATGCAGTAAAATTCTCTACAAATACACTTTCTTTGGCATGAAATCCGACACGTTTAACGCTATGAAAAACAACGTTGTTTACTCATTGGCGAAATGACATACACGGAATTTCAAGCTTGCTTATAGTACTTCCTTATAGATGCGTTACCATCTGAAACTACATGCAGTTCTGGGAACGTCACCTGTTGGAAAACAGCGAAAATTTATTCAAGGTCCAAATAGATAGATAGATAGATAGATAGATAGATAGATAGATAGATAGATAGATAGATCGAATGCTGTACCAAATCTCTGTGGAAGTTACGAAAGCTATCAAGACCAAATCCCCAGGAAGACTGAAAAAAGGGGTTTTATTTCGTCAGGACAATGCTCTAGCACACAGGTCCTTGGTTTCAATGGCTACTAGGGCTTTGAACTGATTGATCACCCTCCATATTTTCCTGAGTTGACCCCCCCATCTGACTATCATCTGTTCACCAAGATGAAAGAAAACTTGACGTCATATTTGCTGTTGTTGTTAAAAAAAACAAAACAACGGGATAAAACCACCTTCGGCAATGGATTCATACATTCCCCAAAGGTATTTGGGCATAAATTAATAAAACGAACTAGACTAAGATTCGAACTCGGCTCTCTGATTTCTCATTCCGAACCGCTATCCATTACACCACCCCGGAATCTTCGTATATAGATTACCAAAAGAACACATTTTCTTATTGATAAATACATCAATGTTCATTTTAATAAGATAAAGATGACCAATCAGAATCGCGTCTATCACGTTGTGTCCCCAACCAGAACCAGTCAGATCAATAGAAGGAAATCGATGTAATACATGAAGAACTCTGTTCATGCCAGTTGGGCTAATTTTTGAACAAATAATATGAATAAAAAGGCGAGATATCTCCTTAATTAAGTCCTATTAAGCTGCTCCTCAGATATTTTACTCTCCTTTTTACGCGTTGTCTCTTTCTACTCGTCTCTCTCTTTCTCTCTCTCTCTCTCTCTCTCTCTCTCTCTCTCTCTCTCTCTCTCTATCTATCTATCTCTATCTATTTCTCTAATTGCTATGTACTAAGTGATACTGAAAGGTTCTCGTCATGACCAAGAAGCCCTTCAAATGCCCTTGGCTAATTGGTCAGATTTTGAAAAGTAGGTCGTCTTGGTGACCTTTTCAACAGTCTCTCGTATGTCAATATGTGAGATAAATTTATGCTGTTAATCAGCCAATAAAGATGTTATTTATGATGAGCCAATATTTGTACACTGAACCCAAGCGTCCGTGTGCTCTCTTTCTGTTTATCTATGCAAATTGTATGCATTTTTATCAGCCATTTTGCCGATAAGGTTGCCATTCCTTAAGACCTAACGGTCACTCCACTCTCCGCATCGCATCGTTCATTAAAACAGCAGTAATTTGAAAATACGAGGCTCTTCTCGACAGAATTATTTATGAAGAACAAAATGGAAAACGAAGAGCGAATCTTAACGCAGAGGATCATGTTCTTCAGCAGAGGAAAATGTAAGACCTCTGAATAATGATTAAGTTTGGGCTGGAAAATCAAAATGGAACAAATAACAGAAAAAAGAAGAAGAATCTGTCTTTGCTCCATGATATAACAATAATATTATTTAGAAAATTACTTCGTGGTTTGTTTGGTTTGGATTTGTTTTACGGCATATCAAACTCAATGGGTTATTTACTGTCGACACGATTTTTTTGCTGGCAATATTTTTTTTTCCTTTAAAATGTATCGCCGGTAATATTTTTTTTCCAAAAACGTATTGCTGGTCATATTTTTTTTCCGAAAACGTATTGGTGGTAATTTTTTTTTTTCCAAAGAACACGTATTGCTGGTAATATTTTTTCAAAAAACATATTGCTCGTAATATTTTTTCCAAAAACGTATTACTGGTAATATTTTTTCCAAAAACGTATTGCAGGAAATATTTTTTCCAAAAACGTATTGCTGGTAATATTTTTTCCAAAAACGTATTACTGGTAATATTTTTTCCAAAAACATATTGCTCGTAATATTCTTTTTCCAAAAACGTATTGCTGGTAATATTTTTTCCGAAAACGTATTGCTGGTAATATTTTTTTCTGAAAACGTATTGCTGGTAATATTTTTTTCCGAAAACGTATTGCTCGTAATATTTTTTCCGAAAACGTATTGCAGGTAATATTTTTCCAAAACCTATTGTTGGTAATATTTTTCCAAAACGTATTACAGTAGTAATTTTTTTTCCAAAACGTATTACTGGTAATATTTTTCCAAAAACGTATTGCTGGTAATATTTTTCCAAAACGTATTACTGGTAATATTTTTTCCGAAAACGTATTGCTGGTAATATTTTTTTCGAAAAACGTAATGCTGGTAATATTTTTTCCAAAAACGTATTGCAGGTAATATTTTTTTCCAAAAACGTATTGCTGGTAATATTTTTTCCGAAAACGTATTGCTGGTAATATTTTTTTCTGAAAACGTATTGCTGGTAATATTTTTTTCCGAAAACGTATTGCTCGTAATATTTTTTTCCGAAAACGTATTGCAGGTAATATTTTTTCCAAAAACCTATTGTTGGTAATATTTTTTCCAAAAACGTATTACAAGTAATATTTTTTTTCCAAAAACGTATTACTGGTAATATTTTTTCCAAAAACGTATTGCTGGTAATATTTTTTCCAAAAACGTATTACTGGTAATATTTTTTCCGAAAACGTATTGCTGGTAATATTTTTTTCCAAAAACGTAATGCTGGTAATATTTTTTCCAAAAACGTATTGCAGGTAATATTTTTTTCCAAAAACGTATTGCTGGTAATATTTTTTCCAAAAACGTATTGCTGGTAATATTTTTTCAAAAAACGTATTGCAGGTAATATTTGTTTCCAAAAACGTATTGCTGGTAATATTTTTTCCTACAAAAATGTATTGCTGATAATATTTTTCCTTCAAAAAATGTATTCCTTGTAATAATGTTTTGCTGGGTTTTTGCCCCAGTTTGGTGGTTAACTATTTGCCCATAGTTTTGACCCTGACAGGTGATAGCATCTCGGGTCAAGGTGGACCTGGGTACACTAGCAATTAAGAGCTGGTTCCATACTCATCAAAACCTCCGGATCAGAGACATTAATGTTGGACGTAGTTTGTCAGGACGCGGATGTAGTTTATCGTCCTACCCCGGACGTCGTGGTTTGTACATAAGATATCAGTTTTGAAAGAACAAATATGTTACTGTATCTTCTAATGACCCGCATTAGAATATAAAAATGGTCGGCTTCTTTATCCGACACCTACTGCTATGCTATATTTAAAATATTCCTGCTCAAAGCAAAAAATACTGTATTGCTACCACATCGGGGCTGAAGCTGCCAGATCGTAAAAAAGATCACAGCTGAAATTAAAAAAAATGTTGTATTGCTGCCAAATCTGGCCTGAAGTTGTCCGATATTTAAATGATCCGTGCTCAAATCAAAAAATGTTACATTGCTGCCACACCTGGACTGAAGCAGCCCGATCTTTCAAAGATCGCTGCTCAAATCAAAATTCGTTGTATTGCAGCTTACATCTGGACTGAAGCTGCCCAATATTTAAAAGATCCCAAAGGTCAAAGCAACACACGTTGTATGCTACCAAATCTGGGATGAAGCTGTCCGATCTACAAAAGATCACCGCTCAAATCAAAAAA
>CAHIKZ030001225.1:655000-657500 GCA_903632075.3 Acanthosepion pharaonis
ATTTCGACATGTGCATCATTAGATTCGCCCGGTTCGAATTTTTTAAATACCAAAGAAATTCACTCTATCCATTCGGTCATTTAAACGTAAAATAACATTTAAATTGATTTTATTTGCAAGTAGAACTTTACCTAAGCGCATATTTCAGCCTATACTTAAGAAGGCATATCGTGGTAGCTGTTGTTGTCCGTGGAATAACAACCAGCTTGAAGGACACTATTTTGCTATATACTGTCTGTGTAAAAAAAAGCTAGCTGTAGAAATAGGCATCCTTCTTAAAAACCCAAACGTCCTTAATCGGCGTGAGCCACGTACCTTTCCCCGTTATGTTTTACTTTTAATTATGGCGGTTTAATTAGACGATATCGATTCTAATCGCGACGAAAAGACAACATGAAATCAAAAATTTAATAAAGAGTTGTTTTTTAAACCTTTTACTCTATTCAATATTGAAATCTATATATTTCATCTACAGAATTTATTTATCAGCCGAATTCATTTAGAGTTCATTTGTTTTTCTTTCCAACACTTTTGTAAGTAGATATTCCAAACTGTGATATTAGAAGACCTACCAGGAATGAACAGTGTTAAATACCTACTTACTAAAAAGAAACAGAAACGAAAGAAAAAGACTAAAAAAAATTCTGAAATTCCCAGCACTATCTAACATGCGCATGTGTAGACTTACCAATATACAATATGTAATCTATCAGTTCGACAGATATATTTCCTCTAACGAGGCAATGTAGAAGAATCCAACAATAATGGATCTAGTTGTTCATCTTGAAAATGGCCAGCGTCTATATTTCACAGAAAATACTGCTGAAAACGTAGTTGAGAATACACCAGAAACCAAAGTGACCTGTTTACCCAAACACTGCCGTATGCTCAGATTCCAATGAGCACAAGTTGAGGACTTGGAAGAAAATGCCTTCTTCAGAAGCGGGACCATCGGGCGGGTGTACACTGTGCACCCCAATCAACAGGAGTGCTTCTTTATGCGTCTGCTTTTGCACACTGCCAGAAGTCCTACATCATTCACAGACCTGCAAAGATACAATGAAGAAGTCTGTACGACCCACGGAGAAACATGGACTACTGGAGGATGATGCCCACTGGGACCAGGCTCTGGAGGCGACCCACATAACCAGCATGGCAGGCGATATCCTACGAAGGATTCAAAAGCAAACCTCAGTGGAAATTGTCACGTTCAATGATGCCATTTATAATGAGGCATGACTTGACCTGAACTCCCGAGCGCAAGTTATGGGAGGCCAAAGAAATTTCTACATTTGGCCTACCTCAATCTGGGCTGGCAGCAAACAATCTTGCAATTGAGTACATGCAAGAGATCAGCTATGACACTGACGGCGTATATAGATGATAACGAGCACAAAGTCATGGAGGAAAACTTGGGTGCTTATAACACTATTATTTCGAGCATTGAAGGTGAAATATCTATTCGTCCTCGATGTCCCAGGTGGAACTGGCAAGACATTTATTATCAACCTACATCTGGCGAAACTACGCCAAATTCAACCTTTCTGTGTGGTGGCAGAACAGCTCATTCATGCTTCAAACTCTTCATGACCTGACCAAGAAAGAGAAGGCAACCAGCAACATCAGGCGTGGTTCTATAAAAGGCAAACTCCCCAGTGATTGCAAATTGATCGTCTGGAATGAGGCTCATGGGAGGTTCAGGAGTCTTGCTTGAGAGAGACTTTAGACAAAGTGACTCCGAAAGAGACAAGACTTGACGAGGTAAACACCAGTATAAATTCTTCCTACATGTGGACAATGTGAATAACTTGTGAGTCTCAACCAACATGAGAATGCAGCTCAGTGGTGATGAGGAAGCTGGTATTTTTTCTAAGCAACTATTGAATGTTGGTAATTGCACTTTGGTTGTCGGTCAGTTTGCCTTTTGGAAATATGGCATCTAAGGCTGTTTCCTAACCTGAGGAATCAGTTTCCGCCAAATGAAACATATTGCTCTAGCTGTGCCGTCAAGTGATATAGTTGAAACACTTCTATCTGGTGGCCGCACGACTCATTCGTGCTTCAAACTCTCTTATGACCGGACCAAAAAAGAGAAGGCAATACTTTTGTACTGGTAGGTTTAAACCTACCAGTACAAAAGAATTCTCCTATTACCATATTAGTACAAAAATGCACAATCTTAAAATTTAAAAATTCAACCTCAGCGTTGAGACCGGACGCTCCAAAAAAATTCTTACAATTAACAATAACACATTTCTAAAAACATATTTCGGATTACATCTATATTTCCGTTGTCCTGTTATTACCGAGAAGTAAAAAACAAATCTATTTCCATACCTGAAGATGCCTGTAGGAACAGACGAATGCTTGTAAAAAACTAAAAAAAGACCTTATGCAACTGGAATTTATAAACAGGGATCATAACATTCATCTACAGGTTCGGGGTTAATGTACTTCATTAAATTTGTTTGCGAAGATGTATTCTCGCTATTTAAATCAT
>CAHIKZ030001225.1:662500-695000 GCA_903632075.3 Acanthosepion pharaonis
CATTGTATATATATATATATATATATATATATATATATATATATATATATATATAAAAAAGTTGCAAATTAAAAAAATAATATATATTTGATATTTCAGATTGGCCTCAATCTTTCTTCAGAAAGTTATTTTGAAGAAAGACTGAGGCCAATCTGAAATATCAAATATATATACAAATAAATAAATACTTTCATAAAAGTACATTATTATTTTTTTATTTGCAACTTTCTCTCTCTCTCTCTCTCTCTCTCTCTATATATATATATATATATATATATATATATATATATGTTTGTCAACGGGACATTATGTGTAGCAAGGTGAAATAACACATTAAACCGAAAATATCTTCATATATAAATGACCGAGCTATCATCCAAAACACATGGCCAGAAGATTGCGTTCAAGAATGAAAAGACTGTCTTCATTTGGAGTTACCATCATTGCCCACTTTATAACGCAAACTATATCCCTGATATTGCTCTTTTTAACTTATATATATATATATATATATATATATATATATATATATATATATATATATATATATATATATATTGGCGTGTAAATGTATGTATTATTTAATTTAGTACTTAATCTGAACTATGACAGTTCGTACTATATTTGTAACATCTCATATGGGAAATAAGCTGCCATAATTTTCCAATCAGTTTGTCGACATTTTCCATGTCCTCAACCAATTCATTTATTTTCCCAATTGCATCTGATTTATAAGAAATAACTGCTAGTTACGGCAATCATCCTCTTTGCATAAACCATTTACTTTTTACCTATTTTTTCTCTTTCATCTTTTTATTTTTGATTATTGTCTAATGTCTGAAGATAGTGTAGCGATTGTCGGCGAGGAAAGTGGAATCGCCGAGCAAAGTTTAATTTCCAGCCAAGCTTCCTGCACTACGTTGCGTACAGATGCACTTGAATAAGCATTGAAACGTCTTTTCTCGACCCCTGCTATGGGTTAAATAACAGAGTCATTTTGTTTATAGTTACTTTGTTCAAAGTTTTCCAATAAATTATAGAATTTCTTAGAAAAAAAAAATTTAAATGATTTTCAAGATAAATTTCTTAATTTGAGTAGCACCAAATATATATATATATATATATATATATATATATATATATATATATATATATATATATATATATATATATATATATATATATATATAGATAGATAGATAGATAGATAGATAGATAGAAAAGTAAAAGAAAGAACTAACCTGTATCTATATTAGATCAGGATGCATTGTCGTCAGTGAAAGTGACGGCCTATGTTTTCAATTACACATTGGGGACGTTAAAATAAATTAAGTATACAAACCTATCTAGGTATTGTAGAAACAGACGATGCAAAGTGTGACACAGAATTTCAAAGACCCCTAGGAATACTGGAAGATCATTTGCAGAAACTAAGCAAAGTATTAAAAAATAGGAAAGAACCTTTAAAAAGAAAATTAAGCGGTGTCATATTCAATATTCAATATCGCATAACCTCTTGCTGTCACAAGTCAGTTGATCGACTCTTTAAGGTCGGCTGACACGCAGATCTGTAGTACTGAACTGCATATTTACTGATTCAATTTCTTAATTCATGAAAACAAAATAATTGCTTATTAACACATGCATTCAATTAAGACCAGAAGCCATGACAGCTGATATTATTATCTTCTCTTATTCTGCGCCGTTTTTCGTTTACAACCGGAGATCTTACAATATGGGATTTCTCTATCAAATTATACGACATCAGAGAAATAGCACTTTTCGCATAATGTTTGTGAAGATAAAAATTTAAATAAATAAACCTAAGATTACATTCATTTTATACAGATAAAACTCTACGCAATGTGTGAGCTGTACCTGTGAGTACAATTCTTTGTATTTCTTTAAGGAATGGTCTACCATTCTTTGTATTTCTTCAAGGAATAATTCTATCGAAACCTTTACCATTCAATTGCTTCAACTGCAACTGGAATTATTGTTGTCCTCATGTGCAACTTTCCCTATATTTCCATATCATTATTATTATTATTATTATTATTATTATTATTATTATTATTTCTTCCTTCGTACGGTTTTTCCTTTTCAACTGGAGATCTTGCATTATAGGCGTTTTCCTATCAAGTCATAATAACTCAGATAGATAGCACCTCTTGCAGAATATGTGCAGAGGCAAGCAACGCGGACTTCTGAAGCAATGGGATACTAGGAGCTATTCCTATTTTATCAAGGTAGGTTTTTAGGCTTGATGGTATTGATTCTAATGCCCCAAGGATAACAGGGACAATGGTTGCCTGGAAGTCCCACATTCTTACAGTGTGAATTCGAATAGCAGTGCTCTTTTTAAACTTGCCAATTTCTTTGACTTTAATATTGTTTTTTTTTTTTTAATTTTTCTTGTTCAACGACAGTGATATCGAATTTGGTGTCCGGAAGGCTGCGGTGTGTTTGACTGCTGAAATCATTTAAAATCTTGACTTTGTCGTTTTAGAAACGTCTCTGTTTTGTGTTGGCACCATTTCCGTTCAACTTCAAGTTGATACGTCCAACATAGCCAACATTATTATTATTATTATTATTATTATTATTATTATTATTATTATTACTACTACTACTTATAGAACAGTGGGACATTGTTCTTATTATTATAATTATTATTTATGGGTTACTTATTATCATTATTACAATCATTATTATTATTATTATTATTATTTCCTTTGATTTCTGGCGTTTACACATTTTTTCCGGGTCCCGCCCAGGGTCCTTAGTTTAGAAATGGTATCATGACACTTTCCACTGACAAAAAAAATTACACAGATAAAGCCCTTCGTAAAGTGTGGGCTGTACTTCTTAGAACAATTTTTTGTATCTCTTTGAGGCATGGACTTCCAGGAATCCCTTCAATTGGTCTACTGGAATCTTTTCCAAACAATCGTAGGGCTACAACAGTGATTGTTGATGTTCTCATGTGCAATATTTTTGAGATTTCTATTTCCAGGTCCTTGTATTTTGTCAGCATTTTGAATATCTTCAAAGATACAGTCTGCAGGGACTGCCATATCAATAAGGAGGCACTTTTTTGTTTGTTATCTTTAATAACAATGTCTGGGCGGTTGGCTTTGATTGTTCTGTCAGTGTGTATTGTGTAGTCCCATAGAATTGTAACAGGTCCTATCTCCGTAACCGGGTCTGGATGGTGTTCATACCAGTTTCTTTCAGTTTCCTTCCCGTAGAAGTTGCAAATTTTCTAGTGCAGATATTGGCCTACTCTGTCATACCGGGTTTTATATTCAGTGGGTGACAATATCGTGCAACCTGATACAAGATGATCAATTGTTTCTGGATATTTATCACAAAATCTGCATTTTGGGCTAACACAATATTTTAGTATATGTGCTTCATAATTTCTAATTAACAAGCATTGGTCCTGTGCAACAAGGATAAAACCTTCAGTTTCAGCTTTCAACCCTGCACTACGTAACCACTGATGGGTACGGGTTTTGTCTCCGTCAGCTTGTTTGGTACGGGCTGAGTATTGGCCATGAAGCGGTTTACTTTGCCATTGTTTATGTATCTTGTCGCTTGCATTTGTCTTTGCTTTCTTTTTTAGGTATTTTGCAGCTTCAGCCGGTGTACTGTCCTTTACTTGTATTTCTGCGCCCATTTGGAACTCCATTTTGAATTTGTCAGCTTCCTTTATTACGGAGTAAAGACGCTTACTACTTTCATGTTCCTTGACACATACCATCATCCAGTCTTCTGTAGTTTCCAAGTATCTTTGGAGGCCAATTGTTGTAGTTTTGTAGGACAGTTCTAGTTTAACTAATCCTCTGCCTCCTTCGGATCTGGGCACATACAGACGATCAACATCAGTTTTGGGATGATGCATGCGGTAGCAAGTGAGAAGCTTTCTCGTTTTGGCGTCCATTCGCTTAATTTCAGCTATGGTCCAGTTAAGCATATTAAAGCTGTATTGAACCACAGGGACAGCCAAGGTGTTTATGGCTGATATTCTGTGTTTTGAGTTTAGCTCGGTATTTAGTACCAGACGTACACGCCTGTAGTACTTCTTTCTTAACTTCTCCTTCATTTGCGTGTGTTGTAGGCCATGTCCTTCGCTAATTCCTAGGTACTATTAAGCTTCATCATGCTCCAGTTCACTAATCTTTGTGACAAAATCTAAATCTATTAAGGGTGTTTCTGTAATTCTACCTTTCTTGAATGTTACTTTTGCACATATATCTAATCCGAAGTCCATACCTATGTCATCACTGAAGTATTTTACAATATTGAGGAGGCCTCTCAACTCATTGTCGTCTTTGGCAAAGAGTTTGAGATCATCCATGTAGAGTAGGTGATTGAATTTTTTCTTATTTATTTTGTAACCATAGCTACTGTTGTTCAGTTCATGCGTAAGAGGGATTAAGGATAAACAAAACAGAAGGGGAGACAGAGAGTCTCCTTGAAAGATTCCACGTCGGATATTTAGACGGTTGGATATGGCAGTGCCTCTGGTGTGACTAAGGTATAGTTTGGTGTTCCATATTCCCATGCTGTGCTTAAGTAAATTTAATACCACAGGAGAGACTTTGTACATTTCCAACGTCTTAAGGATCCAAGAATGTGGAACACTATCAAAGGCTTTACGATAATCAATCCACACTGCGCTAAGATTTCTACGTCGTCTCCTGCAATTTTCCAGGATCATTTTATTAATCAGTAGTTGATCTTTGCAGCCATATGAATCTCTCCTGTATCCCTTCTGTTCCAGCGGAAGAATGCTGTTTTTTTTGCGAAGAAAGAATAATTACGGTTCGTGATCAACTTATACGTTGTGGAGAGACATGTTATCGGTCATGTAATTTTTCGGGTTGTCTGTTTCATTTATCTTTGGCATGAGGTATGTAAAACCTTCAGTAAGCAATTCCGGGATTTTATTGGGATTATTTATATGCGTTGATAATGTTTTTGCAAGAATTTTATGGATAGATGAGAGATAATAAAGCCAGAAATTGGGCACCTTGTCATTTCTGGGGGATTTCCATTTTTGGGATTTCGTTAGAGCTTGCCTAACATCATCTGTGGATTTTCCCATTCTTGCAGAGGTGTATCCAGCATTCGTTCTTCTTCATGTCGGATCCATCCTGCATTTGGGTTATATTCCTTTGGGCTGCCCCAAATATTTTCCCAAAATGTCTGTACATTATCAATCGATGGTGGCCTTTCGACATGTATCGGTGTTTTTCCAATTTCCCTGTAAAATTTCTTAAGGTCCGTTTGGAATATTTTATTTTTGGCGATAGCACCTGCAATGTTTTTCGTATCGTCTTGTTCTCTGCGCCTTTAGCTGAAGTTTCTGCTTCAGCATAATATTATTATTACTATTATTATTATTATTATTATTACTATTATTATTATTATTATTATCATTATCTATAATATTATTATGTTATGGTCTATGTAAGTAACATGTTGGTTACGCCTTTCAAGGCTAAGTAATCGATGCTGACTCATATATTACACCGTATTTAGTTGTTAAAATTATATAAGAAAGGAGTAAGAAAAATGAAAACGCCATTATCGTAGGGTTTTAATTATTTAAATACGAATCCCTATTCATTCATTTTATTTTATTAAACATCAGTTGAATTCATTACGTTCTTAATTTAGCGTAATCTATCTGTGTATATGATCTACGTTGTTTGTGTACATTTCTGGCACAAACTTTTAAAAAAACACCCTTCCTAAGTGTTTCTTCATACAAAATCATGACTAGGAACCCCTAAGTATGGAATATATCAAATATGTATTCGTAGCAATGTTAGAAACTGATTTTACAGGTTAGCTACTTCGCATCGGATCGATTTCTTATAGATTTTAGTGTAAACAGAGAGGAACCCTAAACTCCTGAAATACCCGACAGAAATAATTAATTCTTTATAATTTAACAATGCGATTTTCAAATTCATTCTATTGCTGTTCATCACAAGCTTTTCTTTTATTAAATGATGAAATGTTTGAAAAATCAAAAAATGTAAAGTTTAATGCCATTTTCGAGTGTGAAACTTTTTAAATGAATTTTATTTTATCGATACCTTTTAGCAACTATTAGATTATTTTTGCTATGGATGTTCGGAACGAACATAATTCTGATACCTGGCTTTGACTGACTGAAATTCAATATCGGAAGAGTAATATGATATTAATCTAATTTCTTTCTTATATCCCGTTCAGACAGTTTTTTTGTGTCTTGAAAACACTGTTTTCCGATTCATCGGTACGAGTCTATATTTTTTCGTGCATCTCTGTTTTTTTGCATTTATTTATAGATAATTATATGCAAGAATCAGCCATAATTACTTCTGTAATTAAACAAATTTGTTATTTTAAGTTTTTATTATGTCAAGAAAATCTTCCGAATTACGACGAAACTATTTCATTCCCGTAAAAGAATAGTTTTTTGCAATTTTTCTACAATTTACTTTTTTTTCCGTTCACATTCTTAATCTAATCTATCAATTACATATACGATATGTTTTTATTTTGTTAAGGCCTTAACGCCTTCAAATTTATTCATTGTACTAAGTTTAATAAAAGCTTATAGAATAATAAAAATATATTACACCACACGCAAGCTTACAAAACTTAGTATTACACAAATGGTCACCCATGCAATAACTAAGCGGGCTCGACGTTACTTAACTTCGGTGACCGTACAGAATCGGTGTTTCAAGGTTGATTGGCTGATTTTGCTTCGCGGTATGCCAACCTCTGTGGGTTAATTAATACCAAAATCTAAATATTTTGAGCACAATGTTATGGCTTCAACTAAATATATATTATAAATAGGTCTTCTTGGCATTTTTTCATGCATAAAATTTATTTTTATACTTTCATAATGTTTTCTTTTTATCTGGGGGGGTCACTATTTGCCCATCGGTAAGAGGTGTAGACTTGCAAATTTAAATAAAATTTTCAGATGGCAGTAGCTGATATTTCTAAAATGTTGGATCATTTCATCATAGAAGAATGTGGCGGTACGGTTTTCCTATCCTCGTTTCCTCACAGTTAGCCTTCAAATGCACACGCCAAAACTAAGTACATATCCTGCTACTATTAAAAATATTACTTTTTATGTATCTTCGCATCTCATTTAAATAGACTTTTCACTGAGTATTTCAAAATCATCTCATAAAAAATATTCCTCCTTTCATCGCTGCGCTTGTTTTGGAAAAGCGAGCGGGAAATGCACGTAAAAAGAATCGTCCGACATTCCTGAGGAAGTAGTAAGCTTTTGATTCTTCATTTCGCAATGAAAAGCGCTGCATACACTAACAAATTCTCACGATTTTACTCAGTTCATATAGTCTTAAATTTCTTCCCCTTTCACTCCCTGAACAAAATATAATTTGTAGATATAGCATTCGTTTATAAATATCCATCAAAATCTTTGAAAGACTGGCCACATCCAACAAAGAATATGTGCTATTTTATTAGTGTTTAAATAAATAAACGGCACATGAATTTTCATACTAGACAGAAATGCTAGGATTCAGGAAATTTACTAACCCTATTCACATCCCAGCAAGTGCATCAAATTTATTATTTAATTGTTTTCAGTGAATGAATATCGCTTCCAGCAGGGTTTAATTTAAATCCTATTGTTCTCTTTCCATTTTCTGCTGTGTGAAACTGAACATTTTACAAGTGACTTGTTGTCAATATAGGTGTTGCGCTCTTGTATTTCCGGTGTTCATTTTTGGTAGCCAAATTTTTCCGGTACATTCAGGAACTAAGTAAACATGAGGGAAGTCAATCAATCAATCAACTGAGGCAGATTTTCAAATGAATAAACAAAACAAGTGTAAGAGACAACCCAAATCACCCGTTACATTGTTAGTATGGAATAGAATAAATAGGAATACGTACAAAATGTACTGAATTGATGTGGAGTGTTCGGCTGCTCACTGATTTTGTTCCAAAAGCGCATGCGTGCGTTCTTTTCAAGATCTCGGTTTTCTCTTTATCTTTAATCTCATCATTTCTGAATTGTGTCATACTAACTAGGCTGAATAAAATTCTGCTTATATGATCCTTCTTCAAATATCAATGCTAATAAAAGTGAAAAAAAAGATGAGGAAAAACATGACTATTTGGTGCATGCGGAGGACTCATTAGATGCTGATGGAAAAACAACAAAAGAATCAGGAAAATAACGAGGATAAAAAAGAGGAAAGAATTAGGATGAGAAATGAATGTCATAAAAATGGAAGACGGTATTTGAAAGAAGGCGGTAAAAAGGATTACAAAAATAAAATGAATGGGAAAAGCGTCGAAAGACAAAGAGATGTCAGAAAGAAGGATTGAATTTGAAAGAAAAAGAACTGGATACAAAATCTAATCATAACACAAATATAAAAATAAAGATGAAGGATTACAGATAATCAAAATGATAATGAAAGGAAGTGGACAAGGACATGTTTATGGCAGAGAAGGAAAAGGAGAAAGAAAGAGAGAAGGAAAAGAAAAAAGAAAGATAGAAGGAAAAGAAGAAAGAAAGAGAGAAGAAAAAGGAGAAGAAAAATCGGAAGGAAATGGAAAAAGCAGAAAATAGAAAGACACTATTAAAATGGAAAAGAAATATGGGGACAAACGATAACAACGAAATGAACAATAAAAAGAAACGTCTACATTAAGATTAAACAACGAAGGAGACGAAAACAAAGATGAAACGATTATTTAAATGAGATTAAATTTACCTAAAATATAATAGTTTTGATGAAAAATATGTCTGTATGTGTTTTTTTTTTTTTTTTTGTTTTTTTGTTTTTTTATTGGTCAGTGGAAAATGTCATGATGGCATTTCTAACTTTAGGTCTCCGGGCGGATCCCGGAAAGAAATATGTACACACCAGAAATCAAAGGAATAATAATAATAATAATAATAATAATAATAATAATAATAATAATAATAATAATGACATGTCAATCCCTGCAGCTTGCAATGTATTTTTGAAGATATTCAAAAATCAATGTAAATACAAAGATCTCGAAATGAAAATCTCAAAAATGTGGCCCATGTGGACATTAATAATTCCAGTTGTAGTTGGAGGCTTCGGATTGATTGGAAAATATTCCGATAGACTCATTGAAGGGATTCCTGTTAGCCCATGACTTAAGGAAATATAAAAAATGTACTTGTAAGTACAGCTCACGCATAACGATATATAAAAAATAATTTGTGATCTTAGGTATTTTATTTATTTATTTTTATAAAAATGAACAGTAGAAAATGTCATGAAGTCATTTCTGATCTTAGCTCTCTAGTTTCCCCGGAAATAAATGTGTATACAAGAGAACTCCAAGGAAATAATAATAATAATAATAATAATAATAATAATAATAATAATAATAATAATAAATTGGCCTCCAAAGATACTTGGAAATTACAGAAGACTGGATGATGGTATGCGTCAAGGAACATGAAAGTAGTAAGCGTCTTTACTCCGTAATAAAGGAAGCCAACAAATTGAAAATGGAGTTTCAAATGGGCGCAGAAACGCAAATACAGCACAATACACCGGCTGAAACTGCAAAATACTAGAATACAAAAAAAGCAAAAACAAATGCAACCGACCAGATTCAGAAGCGATGACAAGATAAACCGCTTCATGGCCAATACTCTGCCCGCACCAAACAAGCTGACGTAGACAAAACCCGTACGCATCAGTGGCTACATAATGCAGGGGTGAAAGCTGACACTGAAGGTTATATCCTTGCTGCACAGGACAAATGCTTGCTAACTAGAAATTATCAAGTACATATACTAAAATATTGTGTTAGCCCAAAATGCAGATTCTGTGATAAATATCCAGAAACGATTGATCATCTTGTATCAGGTTGCACGATAATGGCATCCACTGAATATAAAACCCGGCATGACAGAGTGGGCCAATATCTGCACTGGAAAATTTGCAACTTCTACGGGAAGAAAACTGAAAGAAACTAGTATGAACACCACCCAGACCCGGTTACGGAGATAGGACCTGTTACAATTCTATGGGACTACACAATACACACTGACAGAACAATCAAAGCCAATCGCCCAGACATTGTTATTAAAGGCCACAAACAAAAAAGTGTCTCCTTATTGATATGCAGTCCCTGAAAACTGCAATGTATCTTTCAAGATATTCAAAAAGCTGTAAAAAGGACCTTGAAATAGAAATCTCAAAAATGTTGGAGCCCTAGGATTGGTTGGGAAAGATTCCAGTAGACCAATTGAAGGGATTCCTGGAAGTCCATGCCTCAAAGAGATACAAAAAATTGTTCTAAGAAGTACAGCCCACACTTTACGAAGGGCTTTATCTATGTTTTTTTGTTTTTTTTTTTGTCGTTGGAAAGTGTCATGATGCCATTTCTAACCTTAGGTCCCTGGGCGGGACCCGGAAAGAAATGTGTAAACGCCAGAAATCAAAGAAAATAATAATAATAATCAGAATAATCAGAATGATTGACATAACATTTACAATTTTTGAAACACTTAACATGTGATTTAAGAAAAGAAAATGAAAAGAAAACATATTTAATATTTTGACAGTATACCTGTCCTCTTCGAGTTAAAAATTGCATAGAAGTATGGAAATATAAAAAATGCAAGTCTTTATACATTATATTATTAGTAGTATGAATCCATATCTTATCAATGAAGAGATATCATTTGTCAGCTAATATCTTGTTAAGGACACACCTGCAGGATGTTACAGAAGTCATTTTGACAGTTATTGTCTTGTTAAAAGAGGTCAGCTTAGTGTAGCGGATCTTTCCAGAACCATGTCAACCGACCCTGGGTACGATAAATGATTTTTTACTCGAAAGATGACATGACAATGAAGGCTGGTTCTCTATAAAACAGTGATCCCTAACAGCCTAAATCAGAGGCCCGCTCACCCGACACGCAAAATGATGCTATCGTGCCGGTTAAATCATTTGCACCCTCACCTCGTCTCATTTTCCCCCGCTCGCCTACAGCCGCCCATTACAAGAAGGTGGCAAATGAATAAAATTTGCCGAATGCTACAATTTTATCTCATGTTTTTTTTTTCTTGGGTAAGAATTCGACGAAATAATTATTTTCCTTGCAATAGTCTACATGCGTTCGACTGGAAGAAGCTGAAACCCGCGAACAAACCAGGTGTCTTGTCTGAGCTGAAACGTTACATCCAGCCACAGGCGCTGTAGTCTTGACTGCCAATAAGTCTAAGAGATTGACATTTCGGAATTTAAAACCGGTTAGGCGTAAAAAAATACAGGCTACTGTCTACAGGAACCACAGAATCAACCACAGGGGAATGTACAGTTCATAATATACGCAACCCATACATTTGTTCGTGACAAATAAACAGAGATAGAATAGTAGATATTTATATAAAGAGAGTAATAAGTATGTACACACTGAGATAGATATATAGATAGTTAAAACATTAAATATATATGAAGATAAATCGTGTTTATCGAGAAAATTCTGAAGCTACTGAATAAAAAGTCCTATATGTAGAACTGACATAATGAAACATTTTGTCACAAAAATGAATGAAATTATGACTTTTTTAAAAATCAATCTGATAACCCCTCTAAATATTCTCGTCTGTTATCAACCATTCATTACTATTTATACTTTCAAAGAGATGTCGATGAATTGTGTATCACCCTTTCCCACCATTGTTATATTACACCATTCTTTTTTTTTTTATTTTGTTCCTATTTCTAGTTATGACGTCGTCTCTTTTGTATTCGTTCTCAGTGACAATAGTTCGCATTTTTAGAAAGTATATTCTCGCTACAGTTTGTTTTTCATTCGAACAAACCTATTGTTATAGACGTTATAATCGTCAATATAAAAAAAAGAACTATCAACACTGATATCAGCGTAGAATAGTGAAATATGCTGTTTTGCCTCATTTCATACCGACCAACCTCCACTGTACTGTTGCACCAAACTTATTTTCATATGATCTGTCCTACCTGGCATTGTGCAACTATTCTAATGGGCTTCTTGCTTCCATATACCTACATGCATATATTTATATGTACATCATATATTTATAATATACATCTTTTTGTTCTGATAATGCTTCGTTTTTTCTTATTGAAATTACTACGAAAATAAATCTATAATCTTTCTCGGCTTACCAAGGAAACAACACCTTTCGTTTATATATATATATATATATATATATATATATATATATATATATATATATATATATATATATATATGCACACACAGAAGGAGAAGAGAGATAACAATATGCACAAAAGGATTGTAAATATGAGTAATGTCTTAGGAAGAATTCTGTCTGTGTTCAAGATTTTGTAGACGGTAGATGCGGTGTAGTTTGCGAAACACTACAGCTCGGGTTCTCACAGATGACACACCCACTTTTAAAATATGGAGTTTCCGAAAGGTAAATTTTGCCCACATGCGTCGAACAGGAAGACGCAATCAAGCCCACACACACACACACACAATATAGTCTTAAGGTGTGCTATATTTATGGGATAAAGTGCTCGATATCAGAGATAGCGTGTGTAAATATAAAAGTGAACATAAGTCAACACTTAGAGGCGACAGTCTGTTTCATGCTATATGCAATCGTCAGCATGAAACAGACTGTCGCCTCTAAGTGTTGACTTCTATGTTCACTTTTATATATATATATATATATATATATATATATATATATATATATATATATATATATTAAATAAAGTAATAAATACAGAATTTGAGTCCCGTGCGTGAAAGAATACCTCGTAAATTTGAAATTGATACAGAACGTTAAAAACAGTAAAACGAACAGTAAAAACGTTTTAAATTTACAGAAATCCGTTTACAAATACAGAAGCAATTTAAACCCCTGAAGACAAACTCAGATGACACTGAAAATACTTGGGAAGATAAAAATTATTTGAAAGAATATTTTGTTATTTTTCTTAATCAATTTTCTACGGCCACCAAGAAATTGATTCATGGACTCGAAAGGATTTAAACAGAAATAAACAGACATAGTAATTTTTTAACCAAACCTGTTTGAATACATACATATATATATATATATATATATATATATATATATATATATATATATATATATATATATATATATATATATATATATATATGAAAACAGACAAAGAGAAAATTATCTTAACCGGCGCGTTTCGTCCTCTGATGGACTTTATCAAGGTAAATGTAACGATTTTATTTTGCGACAAGTAAAAATGTCGCTAGTTATTAGAAAATAAAAAAAATGAGTTTGCCCTGATAAAGTTGATCCCAGAAAGAAACGCGTCAACTAAGATCAGTTCTTCTTTTGTTACTTGTCTTTATGCAAATTGTCTTTTTAATTATATATTTATTTTTTTTACACTTACATGTTTGTGTGTCCGTGTGTGAGTCAGTGTGATTTGTATGTTCTTTTCTTATGATGACAGAACTTTTAATACACATAAAATAATTCTAAAAGTTAAATATAACCGTCTATAATTTTGGATTAAGAGAATATCAAAAATGGAAAAATGTTCTTTCTTTTTGTATGTAAATTCGATTACCGTAATTCTTCATGTATAATACGCATTTTTTTTTCTAAAAGAATAATAAGCTAAATTAGGAGTGCATATTATACACAGCCAGAAAAAAAATCTTTAAAAAATTGACATTTCATTAGTCGATTTCAGTTGCGAAATTACTACTCACCACAAACATACGACAATTTGATACTAACATTCGGCGATTGCGACCACATAAGGATGTTAAATACAATCACATGTACCTAATAATACTTACAAATGTAAAATAAAATAAGAATTATCATAAAACTAAATTGGGATAATATTACTCTATGTTTAAAAACATATTTTAATAAGAGTAGGAAACTCTGTCCGTAATGAAATTGGAGAGGAATAGCGTTTGATTACAAAACAAGAGGTGCGTATTATGTGTGAGTAAAAGCATTTTCTCACACTTTCACCACAATTTCAGTTGTGCGTATTATGGATGAAGGCGTATTATACTTAGGAAATTACGGTATGTGTTTATTTTTTTATTAGGTTTCATATGTAAAAATTCACTCATGAAAAAGAAACAAAAAAAGGCGTAACCTTTTCATGACATTCTGTTAATCTGGATAAATACCGATTTAAATTTAATCTTTCGAAAGACAGATTTCCCCAGCGTTATTATCATGAAACCTCGCTTCCATTGGTGCGAACCTGTTGTTCGCCTTGAGAATAGTCGGATATCTAAATAAGAATTGTATGGTGAAATTAAGGATGGAAAGACACCATCTTGTAAGCCCCCAAAACGTTTTAAAGAGTGCCAAAAGGATTCCCTTAAAAAAATCTTGCACTAATACCCAGACGTGAGAAAAGAAAGCAAAGGATAGAGATGGGTGGACAGGTGAGATCATTCAGGCCGTGAAAGACTTTAAGGAAAGAAGGAATAAAAAGGCAGAGGTTAAGCGTGCAGCTAGGCATTGGAGTAGGTGACACCCCTCCCCCCAGGAAAAAGGAAGGAAGATCTGTTGCCGTATCTGCTTGTCGAAAGCAATTATAGCCAGTCATATGAAATCACACCAAAAGGTGCCTAATACTGTTCCGTATGACATTCTGGATTGCCTTTCATGTACATTCTGTGGCAAGGTGTGCAGAAATTCTAGCGGCCTAACAAGGCATTTTAAATCAAAATATTCAGACCAGCCAGTGGTCAGTAACCGACTAACATGTCCATCATATGGTGTCAAGTGGAAATCAGTGCCAGGAATTAAGATGACACCAGCGAGACGATAAAAATTGCAAGTGATTTGGGACTACTTCAAGAAGTGGTCATGTTCGGTCACGAATGGACCTCCGCCGTGTCACCATAGATGTATATATATATATATATATATATATATATATATATAAGTATGTGTATGTGAGTATGTGTGTATGTCTGTATGTGTGTGCTTAAATGCATATATATATATATATATATATATGCATCTATATATATGTGTGTGCGTGTGCGTATCTACCTATAATAACAAGCACACGTAGACCATCTTTCGTTTCAAATATATATATATATATATATATATATATATATATATATATATATATATATATATATATATATATATATATATATATATATATATAATGGACTCTCCCGTCGGTTTCGACGTATGAGGATCTGACAGCTTATGATTCAGTTATGAAAGTTTGTGCAATAATCTTAAGTGGCATTAATGACCTGCAGGTGATTTACAAAGGAGGTTACATAATATATATATATATATATATATATATATATATATATATGTGTGTGTGTGTGTGTGTGTGTGTGTGTATCTACCTATAATAACAAGCACACGTGCACCATCTTTCGTTTCAATTATATATATATATATATGTGTTGGGGCACTTCGAGGCGGTGTAATGGTTAGCAAGCTTGGCTTACTAGAACAGTAACGACTGAGTAGTGAGTTAGATCCTCACTGGGTACGCCCTAATTTCGGCCTTGTGCCGCATTTAAGCTACGCTTGGAAAATCACTATATATATATATATGTGTGTGTGTGTCTCTACCTATAATAACAAGCACACGTGGACCATCTTTTGTTTCAATTATATATATATATATATATATATATATATATATATATATATATATATATATATATATGTGTGTGTGTGTGTGTGTGTGTGTGTGTGTGTGTTTGTGTGTATCTACCTATAATAACAAGCACATAGGGAAACATCTTTCGTTTCAATTATATATATATATATATATATATATATATATATATATATACATGTATATATATATATATATATATATATATATGATATATGATAGCAATTTTTCATAGATACATACATTAGGAAATACGATATACGATGGACAAAGAATATCTTGTTAATTTTTTATGTAGTGTCTGTTCCTTTCGTAAAAATGAATGAGTAGTGCGTTCAAGAGTGCATAAATTGTCTACTACAATGTCCATTTGAGTTCATCATCCCATCTTTTCATATCAAATAACATCTATGTTTTGTTAATGACAATGCCGAGAGCAAGGTCGAAAACGCTACAGACTATTCTGGCGTCGAACAAAACAATAGAAATTCTCCTAATTTTTTAAAATTGACTTGAATGATCATATGCATAAACGAAAGTAAGAGAATTTTTGCTAATCATCTTAACCCAAGCAAGGCAAAAGTGCCACTGGATCGCAGATGGCTACAAGGAGTGAAAGTGAATGAGAAGACTGAAAATGTGTAGGATTGAGGAAAGGGGGAAAAAAAGGAACAGACTTCAAGAAGTGATCGACGTCACATTCAAAATTTTTGACGATTGTAGTAATCAAGAAAACGAAAGGGATTTCCACAGGTGAGAAGAGCGAGAAAAATCCTGTTAAAGTAGACATTACAGTTGCATCTAGTTAGTTCAATAGCAACGCCATGAGACAATCTAGTATCACGATAAACGTTTAACACTCTGTATCATTTGGAAATATTACTTCCCCTTTTACTGTATATGGATTCCCCTAAAAATATAGTGTTTTATTTATGATTTCTATACATTTGAAATTGCAGTAGCCTGTTTCACAATTTCAGTCAAGATTGTTTTAGGTGTTACCATAGAAGGTCATGACTACACAACCAAGAAATTCAAATATCAACTTGCATTGGCAGGACTAACATTTTGCTTTGCGGAAATTACCTACAGAGGGCTACAGGTTACTCAGAGGAGAGCGACATCGTTGAGGAAGTGACTCGAAACGAGATGCCTGGTCAGGACCGATAAGAAGATTAACATCGTCTTGCATTATTATAGTCTTATACAAAAATAAGTGAAAATGACATAAAAATTGACGTAGTCTTGTACTGTCATAGTGTTATACCAATGTAATAAAACTAATATAAGAACTTTAAAAAATATTACTTGTCTGTCGTATTCAAAAATTCGTGCGTATATTTCAGACTATATTCATGCAAATATTTGTCAAATTTTTCACATTTTTCCATTCGCATTTGTAGATGTATTAGGTTGTCACACATGAAATGGTGCATTTGGTGGTTGGTTGGTGATCCGGTTATCTAACGAAGTAACCAACTCAGTATTTTTTTTCCAGAAAATCTTTGAATATATCGTTACTCAATGAAAATGATTGCAATGAAACAATGTCGAGTAATAATCTGGAGTAAAAAAAACTGCCATTTTTGCATCGAATGTGATGAGAAATGAATAATCTTTGACAGTAGTAAGAGTAGGCCAGTGGATAGATGCAAGTTAATCACCAAAATAATACCCAAAACCTCCACTGTGCACCCCAATAATTAATGGTTACGGTAAGGTGGTCTTTCAAAGGGGATAATTCCTTATTCATTGATATCTCAAGGAAAAAAATATCAGCAACCTCGTATTGTAAAGAAATTGAGAATCTGTAAAAAAAAAACAAAAAAAACATCCTAGACTTGTGAATAGGGATCGCCCAATTTTGCTGCATGACAACTTAAGGCCGCACGTTTCTCAATCAAACGTCCAAAAGTTGCATAGCCTGAATTATGAAATTTTGCCTCGTCCTCCATATTCACCTGATATCACTCCTACTGATTATCATTTATTTAAACATTTTGAGCTTTTCATACGCAATAAAATATTCTCCAATAAGGAAGAATTAATCGAAGAATTTGAACTACTTATCACATCAAAGGATGTGAATTTTTTTTAAAGATGGGATCAAGAATTTAGATGTACGTTGGAGAACAGTCATTTATAATCACGGTGCCTATTTCAACTAAATAAATTAGTTATTTATCATTTCAGAAATGTTTTATTCGTTTCCTAGAAAATGCGTTATTTTATGTGTGACAACTTAATATTATTTTAAAAACACCTTGTCTTTTTTTATATACAGTGTAAATAGAGGAGCAAATTATCTAAACCAAAACATGGCAAATTACATGCGCACACAGGCTTGCAATTGTATTTACTACCATAATAAAACCATATATACATATGAAGGTATATACATGCAACGTTGCGGGGTTGAGGAGATGCCAGTAGGAACAGATATATTCGAGCAGACATGTTAACATAAATGTGTGTATATATTTTACGTCTATCGGAGATTCAGTTTTTTGTCATTAATTTTGATTACTTTCCAGACAAGATTTCTTACATGGAATAATGCCAGAATTTTATTGAATCTAAAGTATGTTAAAGTGGTAGAAAGCACTTCCTGAGTTGTATTATCTGGGACATTCTTACAGAAAAACAAACGTTAAGCCTGAAAAAAAATTGTCTTTTAAAGCACTCAGTAGTTTTAAAATTAACATAATGTAATGTTAAAATCGTATAGACTGACAAAAACAAAAACCCGAGATGAAATCTCTCATACGTAACATTACTGTTTATCCAATTCCGGATTTCGTCAATTACCATCGGCTAATGGGTGTGTGATTTTAGGGTTTTATACGAACGAGGACACTTCTCCTCGCGAGTATGAAAGAGAATCACTTCGTCTTTCTCGGGTGGTTGATTATATATCTACCTCTCATCCGGTATGCCATCGCCCCTGTTTACATTTTAAGTGCAGCTGAGTCGAGCCCAGGTTTCCATATTAGGGGCAACTACTGACATCTAGTGACGGCGCGGATCTGCACCTGGCGGCTAGGAGGCGTTATCTCAATTTAACCCGCTGATGCACCTGGCATCTCTAACGGACTATGAGTGTAAAGTCTGTTTTACCTCCATCTGAAATGTATCGCTCACTACACATATAAGCCACGTACTATGGATATTTTAAATTAATTTCCAAACAGGAATTCACTAATTCGTGAAGAGAAAAGAAAGACAACTCTGTCGATAACATTATTGAATCTAGCTAAAATATTTAGAAGTACGTCTGGGTGAGCGCAGGTGTGTTTGTGTGTATGTGTGTGTGTGTGTGTGTGTATGTGTGCGTGTGCGTGTGTGTGTGTGTGTGTGTGTGTGTGTGTGTGTGTATAGATAAGTATAGATTATTATTTTTTTTTTTTCGAGATTAAAGAAAGTTATTCGTTGCTGATCACTCTGTGCGCCAAAATTCGCCTGCGGGCTCGTCCACTCCATTTATGGATTGGGAAAGCCTAAATTTTGGATTCTCCCATACTCATGGAGGCGAATTGCCCGCGGGCGAATTTGATTGGAGGAAAGCTGATTTGAGTTTTTTTATTTCTATTATTTTTTTTTCTATATTGGGGAGTTCTGTTGTTAATTGATCCCCATCTAACGCTAATATTTACTGTTAGTGTTTACACACAATATGGCACAAAAATCACATATTGTCACTGCTAATGACAATTTCTCACAGCACTTTTCTCTCTTCATATAAGAATAGTCGAAATAATATGAACTTATTTATTGTCAGCTAAAAATGAAACATTAATATTGATAAAAATTATTGACCAAAATCTTGGAATAAAACGTGTAATCTGTAAATATGCAATGTTTGTGATACATAAAGAAAAATAGGAATTAACATAAATTCAAGTAATGAATCGTCAAGTAATACGGAGATTAAATGGGAAAAAAGAAGAAAAAATCTTTAAAAATTATGATAATAATAAACGTAATCCATAATTCATAAGGATTGTCAAGAAATTGATAAAGACAAGTATCTTTCTATTGCGTATTGTATCTCCGCAATTGGGATTTTGCGTGCAACTTGAATTTCAAATTCTTAGATGTAATCTGCGTCTCCATGGAACCTCTAAAGTTAAAATGACGATGTTGCTTCATTCCGTTGAGAGACTTTCCTCGTCTTAACTTGTTCTCGTTGCCATTCATGAAAAGGGCAAGATTAAACATCTTTGTTTTTTTTTTGTAATCCGAATTTCTGAATGAGGATGCGCAGATCAAAAATTTGAACAAATACCATTAAACCGATTTGCTTGGACAAAAACGGAAATTCATTCATTTCTTATTTATTCCTTCATTTTCTTCTTTCGTTTTCTTCTTTATTTCATTCTTCTATTTTCATAGTTTTTTTTTCAATTTTTCCCTTTAACCTTATTCTTTTCGATTTTTTCATTCATTCGTTCATTCATTTTTTGATTCATTTTTAAATTTCTGTCATTTCAGTTAATCCTTCCGTCATTCTTATTTTCCTTCTTTATTTCACTTCATTCTTCATATTTCATGCACTTTTTTTATTCATTCATTTACTTTTTTTTTCAGAATATTTTTTTTTTCTGGATAAACATCGATCACCAATTAGATTCGGATTCAATCAGCTAAAATTCGAATCAAAATAAATACTAGTCAAACTCAAATGATTCAACGTAGACAGGATTAATTTTGAAAAACACGCTGAAAAATTAGTGACAGTTAAGGATATATATATATATATATATATATATATATATATATGAAAATTAATATTAAAAATGAATAAAAAAATGTATGAACGAATAAATGAAAAAAATCAAAATGAATAAGGTTAAAAGGAATATATATATATATATATATATATCCTTCACTGACATTAATTTTTTTAGCAAGTTTTTCAAAATCAATCCTGTCTACGTTGAATCATTTGAGTTTGTCGAGTATATATATAAGTGTGTGTGTGTGTGTGGATTTTATAAATCAAAGTGGAAATCTGTTTTAGAGACAATGCATTAAGCTTTCGTTAGACAGGCTTCTCCGGGTCAGAATAAATGTGTGTGCACGCACGCGAGTATGTGTGTTAATATTAAATAGTTAATATCCAGTCTGATTTAACAAATATCTTCTCGGTTTCTATATCCTATTGATACACACACACACACACGCACACGCACACGCACAAACAAACCCAAACAGACAAACACACACACACGCACATATATATATATATACCGGGTGTAACAGCAAAATTGTCCAAATTGTGTCACAGCAAAATTGTCCAATTGTTAAATTAAGTTTTGAACCGTTTTAACTTAGAAGTGATTAAGGATATCTTACTGGAATTCTCCAAGGTTTTTATAACACTATTGGAATCTACTTTGAGCAATAAGAATGTCTAATCACACTCTAAGCTTAACAGAAGAATCGGGATGAAATCGATCATAAATGAAAATGTCATGTTCATCATTAACAAATTAATTAATTAATCTTATCTAAGGATCGAAAACTCATGACGTATTGAAATAACGTTAAAAATATATATATATATATATATATATATATATATATATATATATATATATATATATTCCAGGATCATTTTCCAACTTATTCAAGATGATCCTCGCCCTCTCTGTTCTATCTCTTGATGTAACAAGGTGCCTCACACGTTTCACGCACGATTTCATTTTCAAGTCTTTTTCACTGCTTTTTAGACTGTCATAGCTGAAATTTCTCTCCCATGTACTAAACGTCTTATGAATTGAGTTGGATCTTTTCTTTTTCTTCTCTACTGTTACATCTCTTTTAAACTTATTCATCGTTCTCTTGATGGTTCTTGAATGGAAGATAAAAGCCAAAGTATGAATCTTTGCAGCATTATTAAAGACTTGAATGATCTTCTTCTTCTCACAGTTGCTCAGTTGCGAAGACAGTGTGCCTGACACAAAACAAATTTGATTGAGAAACTGCTAAATTCCTCACTTTCTCTTCTATTTTTTTCTTGGTATCCTGAATAAACTCGTCTCTTTCTGCTTCTCGTCTTATCTCTAGCAGCATTACAGGTAGTTCCTTTATTGTATTGCATAAAACCTTACTGATTTCATCTTCAGCTTGTAATGCTGCAATTACCGAATATTCTAACGGTTCGCTTTTCGCAGGTATTAATCGCGATAGTCCGTCAGCGTGTCCTATTTTCTTTGATGGTAAGAATTCCAGTTTAAAATTGTAGTTTAGTAACACAGTTCCCCATCTTAAAAGTCTGTTCGCTGTATAGACTGGTAGACCTTTATTTGAACCGAAAATCGTAAGAAGTGGTTTGTGATCCGTTTGGAGCGTGAACTCTCTCCCATAAATATATCTGTGAAAACGAGTTACTGCAAAAATTATGCCTAATGCTTCCTTTTCGATCTGTGGATAGTTTCTCTCCGCCGGTAATAATGATCTAGATGCGTGTGCAACGGGTTTGTTTGTACCGTTCCGCATCTTGTGTAAAATAGACGCACCAACCCCATGTGAGCTCGCGTCACTTGCAATAATGATTTCGAGTTCGGGATCGAAATGTGTCAATGCTAACTCCGAAGTTAATTGTTGTATTATTTCCTTAAATGTTTTTTTACAGTCCTCTGTCCAATTCCAAATATGCCCCTTTTTTAGTAACTCATTTAGCGGAGCCCTCAGTTTATGCATATTATCAATAAATTCGCCATAGTAGTTCGCTAGGCCCAGGAAACTTTGTAGTTCTGCAATATTTTTTGGTCCCGGCATATTTTTAATTGCCGGTGCCCTCTCTGGGTCCGGTTTCCTGCCATTTTCATTTATTATCTGACCTAAACATTTAATTCCATTTAGGAAAAATCTCACTTTTCTCCTTTTACTTTGAACCCAAAGTCCTGAAGTCTTCTGAAAACTTCCTTTATGTGTGATGTGTGCTCTTCAACATTGTCGCTCTTAATTAGAATGTCATCCAGATAAGCGGTCGCGAAATTCTGACCCGTGAGTATTGTGTCCATCGTTTGCTGAAAAATTGCAGGTGCAACTTTTACTCCGAATGGTAGTCTGTTGGATTTGTACAACCCTTTGTACGTATTAATGCAAAGGATTTTCGTACTCTCTTCTTGTACTGGGATTTGTAGATAAGCCTCACTTAGATTTATTTCTGATCGGTAGCTCCCAAACGTTGAACTTCTGCATCCAGTCGATACCTACTAGATTTTCAGTACCTTTCATGACGTATATCTTAGGTTTTTTTGTTTTGCCGTGAAATTTAACATTCACGATTATTTCTCCCTCAAATTTTATTCGTTTTCCTGTAACCGACTTGGCAATTTTTTGTGTGTGTAACATGGTAGGTCTGTTGAGTTTTCTCCATGTCTGTAAGTTGATTATCGTGAGGTCGGAACCCGAATCCAGTTGTAATTTAACTTTTTATTTAAAATTTCCAGTTCCACATATTTCTTTCCGTTGGTGTTGTCATCGTTATGCATCCTTGTAGCTCTTATTCTATTAGTATCTTATCTATTTCTACATTGGGATGCCTTGTGGCCCTTTTTTCCACATTCAAGACAGTTTTAATATCTAAAGCGGCAATCATTGTTCCAATGTAGTCCTCCACATCGATAACATGCTGATGGCGGGGACTTATATTTGTTCCGATATTCGTCATAATTTGTCCTGTATGTTGTACTTTTCCTCTTTCCGGGGAGGGTGAGAATCTTTTTTCTTTGTCGTAAAATTTTAGTTTTCTTTCCGGGGAGGTTGAAGAACGTAGACTTTTGTTTAACTTACGTATATGAAAAACAGCCGATTCTTCAATGTCCTTTGGGTCTTTCTTTATACTTAAACATCTCTGGCAATCTTTCGATAATTGCTGTAATGTTAGATCAGGTTCATTTTGTAATTTTGCAAGCATTCTTCTGCGCACTTCGCTATCTTTTGCAGAAACTAAGCCTTGAACAAAGATGAGACATTTGAAATCGGGGATAATTCCGTAAGTTTAAAGTCATCACAATGTTTATTTACGATTGCGGCAAACGTGGAATAATCCTCATTACCCTCTTTACGAGGATAAGGCATTTCCACCTCCTGTGGAAGAGTGATGTTTTCGGGCTGAAAAGTTCTTTAAGACATGCCACTGCTTCGTCAAATGTTAATTCGTTCGTCTTTTTTGGCAAGATATAATCCATGAACTTTGTATATTCTTCAGTTCCTAATTTTCTAAGCAATAGACGTAGCTGTTTTGCTTCTGTTCAATTTTGACAGTCTATGTTAAAGATGTCTTTTGAAGTAATATCCAAAATTTTTGTCCTCATCTAGAGAATATTTGAAAATCTCTATGGTATTCCACACTGCGTCTTGCGAAAATGTTGCTTCTTTTTCAATATCTAATTGCTTGTTGCCCCTTACTTTCAATATTAGTTCCTGGAGCTCTATTTGTCTTTCTTGATTTTTTCTTTTTGCGTTTGTAATTGCTTTTGCCATTTTTCTTCCATTCGTTCTTGTAGTTGTAATTGTTGATCATTTTGGTATTTTATCAGTTTTACCAAAATATTTTAAAAATATTCCATGATAACTCAATTTTACTTATTTTTACTCCTCGTAACTGTTTGTCGCTAATTTGTTGTGGACGAGGGGAGGATTTTTCTATTTCTTCTTCTAGTGTGAGTTCGAATGGCTCGACGCGAATTTGTCGTTTTTTTCTTCCCGTGTGTGTGATAATTTGCTTGTTGGACGACGAGGGAATATTTTTCTTTTGTTGATCTTTTCTTTTCCGCCTGAGTTCGAATCTTCGTCGCCAGTTTGTTGTGGATTCCGAGATGGAATTCGGTCTCCAATGAATGACAAACGCAAGAATTAAATATAAGAAATTAAATGTATTTACACAATAATACAATTTACTGTTAGTAAATCCAGGAACGCGGTTAGTAGCAATAATAATAATAAATATATATACAGTCTCGAAGTAGGACTTCATTAGAGTCTACGTGCTTGTAAGTGCGACTTCTACAAGCGGTTACCTCACACTATTACTCTATCTCCAACTCAATCACAATCACTGCTCACTCTTTCTCACTCTCGATATTCTGACTGACTCTGGGTATTAACGGCAGCAGTCCAAGTAACACTCTGGTCGAGTCCACTTATATGAAAAAGGGGTGGACCCCATAACAGTAACCTTCATAATTTTGTTAGATTAATTGAATATTTGTGTCACAAAAGAAAAATGTAGCTGGTGATCTATGTTTTTCAGGCTAGACAATGTCTACCTTGCCTATCTTGATGGTACATCCCTAACACACACACACACACACACACACACACACATATATATATATATATATATATATATAGGATGTATCAAAAATACTTTTACAAACTTTAAGGGCGGGTTCCTCACTCCAAAACAAGGACAGAAGTCAATATAAACTTATGTCCGTAAATTCTTCCTTTTTGAATTAATAAGTTTAAAGTTTACAGTAAACGCTTTTAAATGTACAATCCAAGATACAATCTAAAAATACTTTTACAAACTTTGGGGACTTGTTCCTGACACCAAAACCATGTAAAATGTCCATATAAACATATCTCCAAAAGACTGTTGTTGCAACCCAACTCTTAACAAATGTTTAAAATGTCCCCCTCTTGCTTCTAAATACGCATGCCCCTGTCGGATCATTAACTTCGGACCCTTTCAAATACTGCCGAACGGTGTTGAATGCTTTCGCAGTCCCTCATAATAAGTTAAAATCTGCTGCATAAAGCAATTATTTTAGGTTGCCCCACAAATAAAAGTCGGGGAAACGTGCAAGCAATGGAACCAGTGCTCCTCTGCCTATACATCTTTCTTGGTAGATGTCAGCCAATGCATCGCAAACAATTTGCTGGTGCCCCATCATACATGAAACATATGTGTCTTTGTATTCGCAGGAGTACATCCTCTAGCAGGTCTGGAAGTGTGTTCGAAGTAAAGTCCCTGTAAACACCTCCTCTAAGACGTACTAGGAGAACATATAGACCTACCATATAGTCACCAACAATTCCAGCCCACACATTAATCGTAAACTGATATTAGTGTCTAGCCTATATTGTACCATGGGGATTCCGATCAGTCCAAAAATGTTGGTTGTGTAAATTTGTTATTCCTTCTCTCTGCCTCATCCGTAAACGAGACAGAAGAGACAACAACGAATCGGCTGTTTATGCAATAGATCATTGTAAAGGTTCTCCTGTGGTGAATGATCAGAGTATAAAAGACCCTGCACACGTTGAAAAAGATACGGATACAGGTGCTGCTCTTGAAGTACGTCCCGTGGGGCATTATAAGGTGCACGACATGCTAGGGCCACTTGACGTGTGCTGGTACCTGTACTGACTCCGATAGCCTGTAGAATGTCTTCTTCGAGATCAGGCGTACTAATGGACCTCGGTCTTCCTCAATCCATAATTTATGGTGCCGCAGATCCTCTCCCGGCAATATGATAATAAACAGCAGCAGAAATTGGATGACTCGGTACCTTTGGTCTGGAAACACAATCTAATAAAACCTAGCGTCCATTACCATTCGATATGCTTTATGCAAAAAAAAACATATTTGTCTGCTCACGATATGAATATCCTGCCATTGTTAAACAGAACACTTCTCAGTTAACTCAGTAGTACACGCGTTAAAGGTTGAAGGCAGCATATTTACAAATGTACACGAATGACAAATGTAAGCTAGTCTACATGGAAACACAGCGCCATCTACCGTAAACTTTCTTTAAACTTAATGACATAAAAACAAAGGGTTTGCAGACATGTTTAATGGACTTTTATACTTGTGTTGATATGAAGAACCCGCCCCAGATGTTTATAAAAGTATTATTGGATTGAATCTTGGATTGTATATTTAATTGCATCTACCGTAAACTTTAAACTTAATAACTCAAAATTAAAGGATTTGCGGATATATGCTCATAGGGACTTTTGTCCTTGCTTTCCTGTGCGGAATCCGCCCCCAAAGTTTATATATTTCTGGATAAATCTATTGGTTTCACTTTAATCAATTGTGTCTGATGGATTCATTATCAGTGGATATAAACTTCACGACATATGTACAGATGACACTGTGCTAATGTCAGTCTCAGATAGAAAACTTAAAAGCAAGAAAGAATAAAAGATTAACTATTATAATTAGAATAGAATTTAGCAGAAGAAAGGGTCTAAGTCACGAGTTGCGTTAGGAAACATTGAAATCAATCAATAGTAGACAGTAGTTCAGAAAATGAAATTCGACAGAGATGAAGAAGACACATAAAGTGATAGAGATGTAGTTCTACCTTCGAATGTTGGGAATACCATAGACATAGAATGTGAGTAATAAGGAAGTTTTAAAGAAAATATGAACTACTAATAATGAGAGAGAGACAGCTACAATTTGGGGGTCGCATTATACGGAAAGTATACTAGCATTGATACCTGAGACGCAACATTCTTTCCTCGTGGATTGAATAAAGGGTCCAGTTCGAAATTTAGAGAATGTTACAAAAAACGACAGACAAATTGACTGTGGTCAGAATGTTCTGATTTTATTAATTAAACTAAGAACAGGATTTCGAATAAATCTGCGCGTGGTAATGATATTTCCTGTAGGAGAATTTCAAGCAAATAAAATATGTTTTGAGTAAATATAAATTCGTTTTATAGACTACAGACCTGTTGTTTTATCTAGATATTCCAATCTGCCTTCCTACTTCTCTGTCTGTTTGTCTGTCTATGTTTTGTGTTTTGTTTTGTTTTTTTGTTTTGTTTTTTTTATCTATCTATCATTGGTAGCTAGCAGGCCAGTTCGCCTTCACACGCCTTTCTAGTAGGCATACATATGCAAAATACGTGTGTGGAGATCATTTCACATCAAAATATACAGTGAGACAGAATTATTGAAACCATTCTCATATTAAACCTTTTTCAAAACAACGAGTGATTATTTATACTTGTTTTGTTTACGTGTACCTAGCGGGTTTGTATGGATAAGCGTACCTTATGTTTGCGCCGATGGCCTTTTAACAACCCCTCCCTTTCCCTCGTACTCTTTTACATCTTTATTCCGCTATCCATTTGCTGAAATTTGTCAAATGCTTGTCTCGGTTTGGTTTCTTTTGTTTTACGGTATATCAGCCTCAATGGGTTATTTAATACCGACAAAATTTTATAGCTGGTAATTTTTTTTTTTCAAAAATGTATTGCTGGCAATTTCCTTCAAAAATTTTTTGCTGATAATATTTTTTTACAAAGTGTTTCTGGTATTAAAACCTATTTTTAAATGTTCATAGTGTTTTGACGCCAGTTTGGGAGTTAACTATTTGCCCATATATGCGACCCTAGCAGGTGCTTCCACCCAGGGTCAAGGTAGACCTGGGAACACCATCAATTAAAAGGTGGTTCCACGCTCCTCAAAACCTCCTGATAAGAGGCTTTGCTGTTGGATGTAGTTTATCGTCTTACCCAGGACGCGGATATAGTTTATCGTCTTACCCTGGACGCGGATGTTGTTTATCGTCTTACCCTGGACGCGGATGTAGTTTATCGTCATACACAGGACGGGCTTGTCTCGGTGTTTCCTCTGTTTCTCTTGTCTTATATATGCGATTTTTGTGTTAGATTTTCCATACCTTCTTTCCTCATTATATCACCCAAAAGATCTATCTATTTCTGATTATTAATAATTTATTTTTAGTATATAATCATTTTCAATCTTCCTGGTCTCCCATATAATCTGTCTATTGTGTTCTCACCATCCGTCAGTAAAACAATATCTCTGTCACTTCAAGTCTTTTATTCATCGAAAAAAATATTAATTCTGACTAACATAACAGCAATATCCTGTAAACATTTTATCTCCATCCAAATTGGCACCCATTCGAATTATTTCCAGCGTAAGTGTCACTTGAAATCGCTTAGTCGCTGGAACAAAGCCAAAGTTTAGTGACAATATATGAACCATTAATTTTGCGGGGTTATTCTTCAGAAGAAAAAACATAGCTGTATAAAGGCCGGGTTTGCTTTTCTTCTTTGCACATTTTGTCTAAAGCTATTTTTTTTTCATATAGAAAAATGGAGGCAGCGTATAAAAAAAGTCCACAAGGTTTTATAGTCAAGACAACAGTTGCTGAAAAGTTGAAACCCAAAAAAATCTGACGTGTACTTTTTTCAAAAAGTATCAAATGTATAAATTATTATAAAGTCCATAAATTATTTTCTTCTTTTCCCATCGATCTCAAGTTCATGGTGACAGGTGTAAATGAAGAAACAAACACGTGTGTGTGTGACTATGCGTGGGCGTAGAATTTCAGTAACTAAAAGTATATCTGTAAAAAGACAATATGACTAAATACAAAAGTAAAACCTTTATCGACGCGTTTCGTACTCTAATCAGAGAACGACACGTGTCGGCTAAGACAGATTTTTCTTTTTTTTTATTTATTATATATATATATATATATATATATATATATATATATATATATAAAAGACTAAAAATAATGGAAGCTATAATAATAAAAAAGAAAAAGCCAACTCTTAACAATATTAACTACGAATAAAGCCACAATGTGCTAACCGTATTCGGAAATTAAAAACATCCCTACCACACACTAAGACATACACAGAACGCACAAACTCAATTAAGCTGAAAAACCGAATCATCCTTGATAATGGCTAAAGGTATAGCCGAAAGCGCTCGGAAATATAAAACATTTGGACAGTTCTTACACACCCTTTGTCCAGAAAAGAAAGTTCTTGTTAGAACACAAGAAAAATTAAATAAAAGCTTAACCGTAGTACCTTGTCTGTCGTTTTTTATATATATATATATATATATATATATATATATATATATATATATATATATATATATAGATAGATTGTATACAGGAACAAAATGAATAAAAAGAGACCAGAGGAAAAACTATTCTTAGCCGACGCGTTTCGTCCTCTGAGGGACTTTATCAAGGCAATGTAGGATTTATTTTTTTCACGTGTTCATATGCAAAAGCGATGATGCCATTGATTTATCAAGGCTTTTAAATTTGAGAACGTTCATGAATGTTTATCAGGGGGTTGAAAGGTCAAGCAAAACATGTGAAAGACACCAAGTGTCATAAATCAAAGTCTGGCAAAGAGTAAGCGTTTAATATTCATTTTTTTCTTTACATGGATAATGTTTGGATTAGATTGTTATGGTATAACATGTACGTATCTGTTGTATATCTTCAAAAATATGAGGGGATGAATTCAACCGTTTTCTTTTGATTTCTCAATATATTTTTAGTCGCGTCTGTTGGCTGGGGACGAATCTGTGGAGAGCCATGTTCGCCTACGTCTTCGAAGGATATAACATTTTTTAAAAAAGTAAGGATCGAATAAATAGATAAATTTCGCAGAGAAAATATTTTGTTTACCAATTAAAGAAAAATCTTGGGTTTTATCAAAAGTAAGAATGTTGAGAAGTAGTTTTATTTCAGATTTCAGGATTAAGTCTTGTGAATTCTTTGGAATATAATACAGACCTATTTTGGGGAGGTTCTTTGTTCTCTCGACGCAATCGTGACGAAAACGTTGAAGGGTTGTTAGTAACAACAAGTAGGATCTTAGATTACCTTTATATCTTGTTAAATGCTAACTAAAACGTCGAAATGCAGGTCTCTAAAGAAATGGGTTGGATAACGTTACGTTGAAATAAACGTCGTAAAATAAGACAGCGAGTGTGTGACAAAAGGGAGAATAGTAATTCCTTCTGGAAAGGTGATACACCACCATGACACAAAAGGGTTACTAGGAGTGAAAGAGAATGAGAAGACTTTAGGGAGGAGAAGGGATAATAAAACGACAAAATTTAGGAAGACAAGAAGATAGTGATTGACTTTGCATTTAAATGATTGAAGAACTTAGGTGAAATGCATGCAGGAAACTGAAAGAGAGTGTGATAAAATAAACTATTAAAATAGATATTACAGTTACATCTAGCTTCTTCAAAAGTAAAATGATAGAACCTATTTGCCAAAATACTTTCATGGTAATTGCTCCGAGGAGTTGCATTCGCTGGTTCCCAGACTTCATGAATTCAAGAGCCCTACGAAGCTGGCATCCCGCTCTCACCCTTTCACTGTCGAAACTCCTAAATGTAGCCGTCTCTTCTACTCCAATAGCTTCATGTCTCGCACCTCTCGCCTGTGGAACTCCCTTCTCTATTCTTGTTTCCCTGACAGCTATAATCCCCAACTATTCAAATGTAATGTCAATCGACATCTTCAGTTGCCTTGATCTATCCACTATCCTTTTACTCATCCTTTCCTCCTATCTGATCTTGCTCCAAAACTTCTGTAACCGCTTGCGTCCTAGTGGCTTCCCGCCTTGCTTGGGGTAAAACGCTTTAAAAAATCTGGTAGTGCTCTTAAATTCATGCAGTTGAAATACCAAGAAGAATCCATTAGAACAAAGAAAAGATAAAGGTAAGCGTTATGGTAATTTACCCACGCAAGCAGGGACTCTCCCACCTCTATATAGGAGCAGGTACTTCCTTTTAGAGAGGGAAGTTTCCAGCAGTCAGCTCTGACAGTCGGACCGAGCATTCTTGCTGTAACACTCTCGTTTGAATATGTTTGTATTGCTGTTTCTGTTAATATATTTGTTTAACTCAATTCCTCTCTTGTGTCTTTATTTCTGGCCCTAATATGGCCATAACAGTAAGCGACATCAGTCGAGATGTCAGTGGAGGATCGATAACGTTACAGACCATTCTTTGGATTTTGTCTAGAATCTTGAAATATATAGTAGTAACACCAGACCAGATATGACAGAAATATTCAACGTACGAATGGTAGATTTATATCTGTGCAAGATGGACTCTGGCGAGAAAAAATACTGTCAGAAGGCATTGAAATAATTTTACCATTAGCAGAACTAAGAACCGTTTCAATATAATCACTCCACTGTATGTCGGTGGAAAACGTGAGCCCAAGAAAGAACGCTAAGTAGCTCTTATGAAAGTTAGCATGAAAATACTCGAAAGAAGGTGGTAATAATTCGTTATGATGAAAAGATAGCAATTCTTTTGTTGTTTTCTCTTACAACAAATTCATTTATGTCTATCTCTTTCACTTTACAGGTTAACACCTTTATGTCCTGGTGTACGTTTTTGCTTCTTATCTTGAACAGAAAATCAACATCTTCAACCAATTACTCCAAAGATAGAACTCAAGATAAACATTTCCAAAACAGAAACGATGATTTAACACTGAAATTAAAAAAGCGATGGGTCGTACCTTGAATTGAACATAAAAAATCAGGATGGAGAATTAGTAAATGCTAAATGCTACACACTTTAAATACCTCGGTGATTAGATCAGTTATAATAAATTTAGTATAGGAGAAAAGGGAACTGATTAGAGAACACGGTGCGTTATTGTAAACTGAATATCTACGGGAATGTCTACAAGTTTTAAGAGAAATAAGATTTTTACAGGTTCTTTTATCTTTAAACATTTCATCCCGAGCAAGGCGGTAATGACACTAAGGTACAAAGTTTTAATGGGAGTGAAAGAGAATAAGAAGACTTTAGTGAGGAGAAAGGACAATAAAAGAACAGAGTTCAGGAAGACAGAAGATGGCGATAATGCCACTAAGACGCAAGGGGTTACTAGGAGTGAAAGAGAATGAGATGACTTTAGTAAAGAGAAAGGAAAATAAAACAACAGGATTCAGGAAGACAAAAAGATAGCGGCTGACATTGCATTTAAATGCAAACTGCAGC
>CAHIKZ030001225.1:700000-737500 GCA_903632075.3 Acanthosepion pharaonis
AATCATTAATCTGGGTTCTGTTTTTATGTATTTAAAAACTAACAGATGTATTCAGCTAATTTCTTTTAGATATCAACTTGTCTATCAAGTCACAATAACACACAAAAAATTCAATGCCAAATTTTAAATTTAAGAATTCATTAAAACGAAGACCATCCATAGTGTTTGTTATTAAAAAATATTTCACAGCTTTAATCGATGAAGGAAAAGAAACAATTATATGTGTGCGTCTGCGCATGCGTGCGTTGCGATATTCTGTAACTAGAATCTAAATACAAATATCTCATTTTCTTTTAGCCATTGTTGCTTATTGCAATAAATGTAATCTTATATCTAGTTATTTACTGAAATTACACCATAATTTTCTACAACTACGTGGTAAATACACTGTCTACTTGTCTAACCACAATCACAATACAGACAAGAAACATTAAATACAAACCAAGATGTATCAGCAATTCTTCGCAGTTTCCACAGAGTTTAAACTATTTCCTCTATTGATTTTGTCGCTACTTGCGTTGCAATCATCTCCATTGTCATTGCATGGTAAATCTTCACATGATTTAACATTTCAATCTTCCATTTCCTTTCGGCGGCATTTAAACAGAAAATTAACTGATCATCACCTTCATCAGCGTCCATTCTTTCTTGACATGACATTGATCCACAATAACGCCAAGTGTGCGTCTAGTTAAGTTCTATTCATTTCCTTTAAACAAAAGTTTTAAAGTGATATTTATCACAGATATTCTTTCAAGAGACTGATATTTTTCTTCAGTGCGTGTGAAATTATTAATCCTAATAATGAGCTTCAATCACTTGACATAACACTAATATATATATATATATATATATATATAAGTTATGAAGAACTTGGTAAACCGAATTTGTAAATCCAAGGAGGATGAAATCCAGAGAGCTCAATGTGAAGAACAGAGCTAATATTTAATGAAAAACAGACCACTTTAAGGTACCATTACAATAATTTATTTCACCAAAATCCATCAGGTAATCATTGATTTCATTGTTGGAAGTGTTACCTGATGATCCGAAATCCTTTAAAAAAAATATATATATATATATATATATATATATATATATATATATATATATAAGGTATGCTATATTTATATGTTAATGGGCTCAGTATCAGGGATAGAGCGTATGTAAATAAAAAAGTGGACATTGAATTCAGCATCTAGTTGTGATAGTCAGTTTCATGCTCAATCGCAATCGTGATTTCTGTGCGTTGTTTTAGCTCGACTATTTATATATGCTGGAGAGTGGTGCATTATGGGTAGGTCTATGGTATTATTCTAACTGTTATTTGGACGGGTGATAACTGCTATGTTTCGAATTATTCTAAGGGCTATTGGAGGAAAATCACGGTAGATCCGAATACAGTTTTTTTGCTATTTTATAATCTTATTTCCTAACTTTTCTACTCATTATTTGTTGCTGATCATTATTATTACATTTACTTGTATTTATGTGTGTGTTCTTTTTATTTGGGTTATTTATTTATTGGTTTGTGTTAATTTATTTTACCTATTTATTTGTATTATATTTATTTAATTATTTTTGTTCATTTTCAATTTTCGATTTTAAAGTAATTTAGTAAAAATTTGTTTTCGTGTTTGTTTTTTGAGATGAGCTCGGATCGTTTATTTCGCAATCTGTCTCGGTCTGGGAAGGTAAATATAGGTAATTATAAATTAAAAACGAAATCAAACCATAAATACCAGGGAAATTAAAGAAAACGGCACCAGCCTACAACAATGAATTCAAAAACTGTAAACTCTGTGCGGACGAGAAAAAAACTATAATTAACAGAAACCATATCACCTGAAGACTTTCTACAACAACAATAATTAAAATGGATAGCACATGCATGTCGAAGAGAAAATAATGACAATATGTTGATATCGCATACTAATTCAACCTAAATTTTAGGAAGGTGTCTTCACCAATACGGAAAATAGCGATAGCAGCTACTGGACTCGAATGATCTATTTTTTTTTAATTTGTTTTAATAAAAGATTTTATAAATTTCCAACTGTAGTTCTACCTCCTCGATCAATGAATGTTGAATGTTTTCTTTGTAAGGAAGCGGTTATTATTACTATGAACATCAGTAATAATGTTTTATTTCTGTTGGAAAGAATTTGAAACGGAGGCAATTTTATTATCATTATTTTCACTATTCAGTCGTACCTAATTACTTTACAGTTGGTCAAATTTAGATTTCCTCCTACGTAAAATTTGGCTTCATATTAAACGTATATACAAAAAGCACTCCAAGAAATTATCGAAATTATAAAAGAAGACATCTCATTGCAAGAACAAATACAAAATGCTTTTTTTTTATAGAAACCGCATTCAGAGAAGCCGTTGTTTCCACAAAGTACTCAGCAGACCGAAGCAAATTCTTGTCTTTTTATCACCATCATGATCCTCGTCATTTATTTCCTGTCTCCCTTAATGCATTAGCGATCATGGCTCTCCACAGCTTCCTATCCCTTGTTGCTTTGAGAAACACGTTACTCTTTAACATCCCTTCTTGCCCCTGTTCTGGGATCCATTCACACAAACATTAGGTAAGTTGCTCGCTTTTTCTATTTATCCATTTCCATTCAATACGTCTTGTGCGTATTAAAATTTCCAAAACGTCTTTCCTTATCGTCCCAGAAATTTCATTTTTTTTCTAATTTGAAATGTGAGTGTTTTTTGTCTTTCAATTTCTTTAGAACTTACTTCATCCATGTTTAGAACGATATCACTGTAGCTTCGTGTCTCTTCTTCATCTCTAAAGAAATTGCTCACTATTCACTATTACACAGGAGGATATATATGACATACTGGTTCAGTACTGTTCTCTTAGGCATCAATCGAATTATCCCCGAGTCTTAATACTTAGCTTAGATTCTGGAAAACCCATTCGCTATTCGAATGCACCTAGCGTTTTCTGGAGTGACGTGCCACGCATTGAGCTGTCTACCGATGCATTTGATGTTTATTTCCGAAGTCCAGGTGAAAGATTCAAACCAGAACGCCTGTCTGCAACAGTTTAACAGGAATGTGAAATTATTGAATGAAGGCATTTTTTTCTGCGTGAGGTTTTGCCAAATTTGTACAATGTAAAACGTTCATTAATGTGAAGGGGTAACAAAGTATATTAGAAAAAGGATTGCTTCCAAGACTGAACAAATTTGTGGCGGGAAATAAAAGGCAAGATAAAATTTACTACACAAATAATAAATTAGTACACATATTTAAAACAGTGTACACGTGACGTAACACCTATTGATGTGGAATCGGCGATCTGAGTTCAAGCTACAACCTTGTCAGTTTCATTCACTTCGCACAACGAAATTGCGAAAGCATGAATCATTTTCTTCTTCCTCTATAGGCTAAGTAGCAGGGTAGACTGGGCTCTCCAGCCTTGGGTGTGAGCGAATCTAAGCGGAGAATTCAGAATTGTAAACCATAGAAATTGATTGTGACAATCTTAGTATCCTCAAGTCTAGCGTCAATCGTGTTATATATATATATATATATATATATATATATATATATGTCTTACATAGGCTCATAATCTGCACTCACATCCTGCTCTTACGTCCAAACTGAGTAATCTAGATCACTGAGTAATCTTCTATCATGAGCAACTCTTGAACACTGTATTAGTGAAATTTTACTAAAAAAAAAGAATTTACTGACTGGAATAAAATTTTTGATCGCCAATGCGAAACAGTCATGAATTTATACAGCAATATTAATGAAAAAATAAACTTATTTAAAATATAGGTATTGAGAACTATATGTAAAGGAAATAACTTTAAAAACTTGTGTTCTTAAAGTTTTTGTAAACGAAAGCGAGTTATAGTAAAACAACCACTTTTAACCAATGCTCAGATCTTTGAAGAATCTCGAATTGAAGGAATCAAGAAAGACACAAGGTGTAGAATACTTTTCAAACTGGGATCTGATAAGTAATATCTCAGGCAAACTCCTCTCAGTACAGCAAATATTTAAAAGCATCAAAATGGGCTAAAATATTTTTTTTTTCAAAAATATATTGCTGGTAACAATTTTTCTTCAAAAGTTTATTGCTGGTAATAATTTTTTTACAAAGTATTTCTGGTATTAAAACCTATTTTTACACTTACATAGTGTTTTGACCCCAGTTTGGGGGTTAACTTTTTACCCATAGCTGGGACGCTAACAGGTGCTACCATCCCTGGTCAGGGTGAAGCTGAGAACACCAGGAATTAAAAGGTGGCTTCACGCTCCTCAAAACCTTCTGATCAGAAACCTTGCTGTCGGAGGTATTTTATCGTCTTACCCAGGACGCGGATGTTGTTTATCGTCACACCCATGGCGCCTCGCAGTTTCAATGTCAAGTGTGTATTTATGCACGGCAATGCCACTTCTTATGTGTCTAAGGTTACCCATGAATATTTGGAGCGAAACAGTTTACAGGAAAGAAGTTAATGGAATGACCACCGTCAAGTCCCGATCTGAATCCGATCGAAAATCTATGGTCAATTTTGAAGATGAATTTATATAAAGTTGGCATACAATATGAGAAGAAAGTAAACCTATGGGAGACAATTAAAACTACCATGTCGGAAACTGGTTCTACTGAAGTAAAAAAAAAAAAAATAGAATTAACGAAATCACTTAATAGATAGCTGGATGTTATTTAGAAGAAGGGTCACTATATTATGATGAAAATGTTTCAAAGGCTTAACATATTTGCTATTTATTCTAGTTTTTATAATAAATCCAATAACTTTACTGACACATGTTGAAACTACCTAAAAATTTAAACCAAGCTTTATTTTGACGTCTAAATTAATCATTTAAAATGTTTTTAGATTGGAATAACTTTCGGTAGATAATAATGATTTACTATTACAAATCGAACTAATTAACCCATAGCTGGGAAGATAAGTGCTTGATCATACATTTTCCAAGGCTATTTGTGCATAAATGAATCAAACGAACCCGTCTGGGATTGGTAATCAGGGAACCGACTTCCAATTTGTTATTCATTGCCCAACCCGCATCTTCAAGCTTACCGCACGTGATATTTTCAAGAGATCACCCATCTAAATACTGAACAGAATCAACCTTACTTAACTTCTGTGATCGTATGAGAACTGGAGTTTTAAGGTGATATGGTCGTAGGTCTTGAAATTTCCACATAAATATCTATTTTCAAACCAGTCAAGGTATGATAAATTATTGAATTAAAATTTTATTTCAATAATTTATTATTGACTGGTTTGAAAAATCCTTGTAAATTTTATTTCAATTTACAAGGTGAAAATGATCATTAACCTAATTTAATCTTAATTCCTATTGTATTATATATATATATATATATATATATATATATATATATATATATATGTATAATTCCCTATAATTAATTCTAACTCAAAATATAGAATAAATATTAATAGAAAAAATATATGCGTTTACAGACAAAAATTATATATATATATTTATAATTTTTAAATGCAAACGCACGTTTTATTCTATTAATATTTAATGTATGTTTTGGTAATATTGTTTCTCGTTGATTTATATGGCAACTCCCAGATTATTATTCTACGACCGTTAAAATAAACAACTTGAATCAGGAATTAAATCTTTGGCAAGATTTTTACATACATTTTTTATCCTTTCATGCCTTACCGTAACAGCTCTTAATCAATTCGGTCATGAAAATATGTAGGTGTCACTAAATTTAACCATATAACTGCATTCTTTTCTGATTTTCCCTACAACGCTATGATTTTATTGATCTTTGTTTTGCACTAGTTGTAGTAGATGTAATAGGCTTCAAAATTCTTGGACGAAGTATTGTCAATTATGATTAATTTTGACTGATCTTTTACGCAGAGTTACAAGAATGCCAATATTAGTAGAGTGGGTAGAGAGATGCGGAGTCTACGTCTGTGCTCTGGCGCACACATACTTTCATTTCTTTTCCAGGTCAAAACGTGCATTTATTTCCATTCAATTTACGTTCTTCAAATTGATGAGAACACAAGGAAAAGAGGTGAATAAACAAAATGAATTGAAAACTGCAGACGTTAATTAAAATAGAATTTCTATAAAAAAATGTAAAAAATAATTGCTTAAATGTAAATGAAGTATATTAATTCTCTTAAAAGAAAAGAAAAACTCTTTGCAGGCACCAATACACACATAAACACAGCGTGCACACATCATGCAGTAAGGAACACTACAAATCCACCTGAAATAGTTGTGTTTTATCAAGTGTAAGATATTAAAAAAACAGCTGCTATAATTATTCAAAGATTAATTATTATAAATAATCGTTAATTATTAGTAATAATTATTTAAACTAGCTAAATATTCATCCCACGAACAGAAAAACTAGATAGGTTTCTAAAACTTTTATTTAGTCTGATTACTGGCACAAGATAAATTATTTCAGCCACGAGGCAGGCCTTAAGTAATTATATGTGTACCTGTCGCATCCAGCAGTTTGACAACCGGAAGTTGATTATCTCCCTTGTGCGACCTTAGTTTTATCACGTATTTCTAAGTACCAGTATTTTTAACACAAACCTTTAATTTTTCGGAAATTTTTTATTGTATTTTAAATGCATAAAGCTTTTATGAACATTTTCTAAATATTCGTAAGAAACTTTGCTTGAAGAAAAGATGATTTCAAACCATCTTATTATTTTAGTAAAGAAATAGGAGTAGACAAGTAAAGTTAAGTGACTGTACAGATATTACATATACACATAGCTTTTTTGACCTTCCTTCTTTCGGGCTTGTTAGCTAGAAAGTTCTACCTGTATGTAGGGTTAATTAAATATATCCCTCTTAAAAGGCATGAAAATCTATTCCTTTCTGTAAATTCATATTTCTATAATTTAATATTATAGTGAAGAAAGTAGCAAAACCCGTCAGGAGACACACCACAAAAATAAAGGTACACGAAACTGGTTGACGTCAAAATCAACCAGTTAAGAAACCAACGTAGGATTTGCTAACTGTACGCTCCCACTAGGAAGTGAAATCAGATCCCGACGCCTTTATTTATTTTTTCACTGTTAACATGTTAGTCAGTCAGCGACCATCACAGAGAAGATCAGAATTTTATCACGAGATGGACAGAACGCATGTTAGTTTCATATTCAATTTTTGGGTGGTAAAGTAAACTAATTTATTCGTTACACGTAATGAAACTAATTCATTCATTATGTAGACTGGCCCAAATAAATACGTCTTCTTTGCGGCTATTCTTTATTATTAATCTCTTCATTCAGGTATTAGCAGCAACCACAAACGCCATTGAGAGAAAACCTAATAGCCAACTTGTCAACGCTAATACCCCAAACTGAGACAATATCATTTATCAAGTGGCTCGTTATTTAAGCGATTGAACCAGAGGAAATTTGAAATATCTGTACATATAAACTCTGGCCTGGCTTAGAAACGAAACAATGATAATTTTGAAGAAATAACATTGAATTCTTCCAATTCTCACTTTAACTTTAAAGACCGATTTGAACTGAAAGTCCGATTTGGACCAAAATTATGATTTGGGCCGAAAATCCAATTCAGACGGAAAACTGAGTTCTTCAAATCACAAACTCTGTGGATCTTCAATTGAGTTGCGTTCTTCAAATCACAAACCCTGTGGAATATCAAAACTTCACGTCACGAAATTTCTCACTCTAAATTTGATTCCTTGGTATTTTGAAGAAACAAAATTGATTTCCTAAATTCACAAAGTGTTGAAGATATTTTAAACTGAATTCAAAAGAAAAGATTTTAAATTCACAAAGGTTTTTTGTTACTTTAAACTCAACATAATTTAAAAACTTACAATGACTAATTTTTTCAGTTATTTTAAAATTTGAATTTTAAATGTAACTTCCTCACCTGCACAAAAAATCCCAGTGTCTGATATTCAAACCACCAGATGAGGACATATTTTCAAATACGGGTTATCCTGATTCCAAAAAAGTATAATGTGTCTATGTAGAGCAAGATTGGCACGACTTAGAGGGATTTCAGACACACAACAAGACAGACAGAACAATTTTTATAATTACACTTCAATTCTGAAAAAATAAGGAGTGGCAGTCGTATACCTATTATATTTAACAGTCCCCCCCAAGGAATGTATGTGGCACAAGGCCGAGTTTAACGTGGGTTTCTCCGAGCACGTAAGCTCGGCCAAAAATATTACCTTTGAACACGCCTAACGGGGTTCAGGGACTGTCTACCTCCCCGGACGAAACTTTGCCCAGCGGCAAACCTTCGTCCGAGTACCTTTCTGCCGAGGCAGAGAGTTGGACAGTTGAACAATCTATGCGACTGTATACCTGTGCATGCAATGTTTGTATGCAGACTATATTTTAGTACGTCATGACTTTTCATCAGAAAAGAGGTTAGTTTATTTTTTCATTAATGTTTTCTCTAGAAATACATGACTGTTTCGCATCATCGATCACTATTCTCAAATTTTATTCCAGTCGGTAAATACTTCATTAGTAAAATTTCACCTAAATAAAATCATTTTGGTTGTTAAAAGTTTAATATTGCAAAATAACGCCTGAAATAGTATATATATATATATATATATATATATATATATATATATATATATATATATTATATATAGAAAAAACTTATACAATTTGTAAGTTTAAAAACAGCTTACTCTGATGACAATTTAGGTGAGTTTATCAATGTTGTTGTATTTAGGATTTATTTCACTGATATATATATATATATATATATATATATATATATATATATATATGTGTGTGTGTGTGTTGTTGTGATAAACGTGTTTTGTTTTGATAAACTTACAAATTTTTTAGTAGATTTTTTTAGTAGTATATATATATATATATATATATATATATATACATACACCTTAGATTTTATAATAATAGGTGAGGATAGTCCCTACACAGTTCTATGAAATAGCTTACACACACACACACACACACACACACACACATAGAATATAACGAATGGCATAAGTTTGGTTAGAAATTTTAATCCCACTAAAAAAAAAGCCTCCATCTATCAAACGTATGTAGACGATATTTTCATATGAGTTAAAAACATAGATAAAATATATTAACTACATGGTCCTTCATGACAAGACGAGAAATAAAAAAATTAAGTGGTACATTTTATTCTGGAGAAAGTTTCCGCGCGTGTTACATTATTGAATAGATCTAATAGTTTCCGGCTAATTGTTTATCACGATTATGATTGTACAGGGTTTCTAAATGGCTTTTCGTTAAAACTGTATTTATTGAATACGTCTAAATTTCTGTTTAAGCCTAGAATATGTGAATTTTCTTTAGAAATGTATTTTGACTGGGACTTAGCCACACACAGACACACACGCGCACACACACACACACACATACACACACACACACATATATATATATATAGTGATGTATATATGGTGTTATTTTTATTAGAAAAAATGACTGTAATTGTTGTCTGTTATTAATTGGTATAGCAGTTTTTTGAAATAAACATGATAAATTTGCAAGGCCTCTACGTCTTCGGTGAGTTTAATTAAATCTAAATTACAAACAAGATTAAATTCCTTAAACATATATAGAATTCATTTTTTTCTGTTCAATCAATTTTATACTGAATGTATTATTCATGATTTAATATACGCTATCAACTTCTTGCATTACTAATTCATCTGTTACACAAATCCTCATATAAATTTCACAACTGTCTCCCTGTCTCTGTTAATAAAAAGATTAATTCTCATGTAAATGTACGTTTTTTCCTCCTTTTTTTTTCTTTTTTTGAACAATTTTCTCAATTTCTTTAGATTCATAAGATTGAAATTTGGGCAAAATTTTTGCCTCGTTTTCAATTCATACTTATTTCAACTGTCTCATCTTTACTTCCATTAAAGGTGACGAGTTTTAATAAATTATCTTCATAATCATTTCATGCAATAATGTAAATCTAATAATAATAATTGGAAATATCTATAAAATTTCGTGGTTTTCCTATCTGAATTTTCATAACAAATTTGAATTCTTAAGTTAATGATCGAAGTAGCTCATGGTGAATTTTACGACAATAAGGGATGGACAAGCAGAATTGTAATAAGATAATAATCAAGTTTTATTTATTAAATGTAATATGTTGAAATTTGAACAGACGGTGACGTGATTCATGTAAAGATAGGACTAGAAAATACGATTCTAAATTCTATCGTTATGACTGAAGGCCCTCTCTTAATTTGGAATATTGGGTTGCAACGAGCCAAGCGAGAAATTTGATTTTTTCTAAGCACCTCCGACTACAATGAAAGACAGGAGCATTTTAAAATAACTTTTTCTGATGTTTACTCACTGAATAACTAACTAACCTGCGCCCTCTGCTAACCAATGTGTGCAGCTGGTTGCTTTTATAATTTTCCGTTACTATATCCATGTAATCATGACACTTACTTAAATCACGTGCCTTGCTTTCTTTTGACCCTGTGTAAAAATATAAAGTACCCACTTGAAGATAAGATATTGTACCGTTATTATAGTGATAAACGCATCCAATTCATCGATATTGTGTAACATAAATTCCATGATCGTAAAAGTAAACAAGTTCTTTCTTGTCCATACATAATATTTCGGTGTATGTCAAAGAAAAACGCAGAGATGTGTATTATTTTCAAAACCGTAAAAGTACTGTCTGAATGTCAGCAAATAGTACAATGATTAGGAAGATATTCATATATTCACCTGTTATTAAGTTAAGCATGCAGTTAAGAAACGCAGGTAAATTAAATAAGTCCGTAGTGAACTCGATATTAATAGATTCATTTTATGCAACGTATTTATCATTTAACATAATATTGATCGCTTACTGAGACTTAAACTCAGCCAAGACTTCAAGTACATACGATCCATCGCTAAAGATACTGGAAAAACGTTCGGTTCCCTGTCCTGCTCTAGCAACTACCTGTCTCCTCCTGCTATCCTTTACCTTTACAAGGGGCAGATCAGGCAAAAAATGGAGTACTGCTGCCATATATGATCAGGAGATGCCCAGTCTTCACTTTCCACTATCGATGATGTTCAAAAGCGTCTCCACGTCTTTTGCATGACGAATTATTTTCCAACTTCCAACCCCTCTCTCATAGACGATATTCAGTCACCCCCCGCCACACAAGGGTGTCATGTGGCACAAGGCCTTTTTAACGTGGGCATTCCGAACCCGTGGGCTCGGCCAAAAATATGCCCATTGAACCCATATAAACGGGTTCAGGGCCAGTCTACCTCCCCGAGGGAGACTCCGCCTTTCGGCGTAGCCTCCTTCGGGTTCCTCCCTTCCGTAGGAAGAGAGTTCAACCGAACAGTCGCTCAGAAAGTACTGACTCGACCCCTCTCTCATAGACGTTGCATGCCTCTCACAACTCTCTCATTCTGAAAAATGAGCAAGATTATCAATGATTCTCTCTTCTTTTTCTGTGTACCGAGTCCCTTCAGGATTTGGGTCATCATGGCTCTTCACAATTTCTTCTCCTTTTTAGCACATAATAAATGTTACCTTCTTGTTATCTCTAAAATTTCTTCCACAATTGAAGCTCATTATTTAGGTTATATAGGACTTTTCTCTCCAGCCCTCAATCTGTCACGTGAGTATCAAATTTTCGAAGCCCTCTTTCCTCATCATGCGAGCAAAAAATTTCAGATGTCTCTTCCTAATGTTAAGTATAAGTGTCTTTTTTGTCTATATTTTCTCCCAAACTTCGTCGTTGCTCACATGTTCGATCCATAGTATTCTCAGCATCCTTCTGTAGAACTAAATTTCTGTTGCTTCAAGTCACTTCTTCATCTTTACTACCTTATAGGAGAATTGATCACAATAATGCTATGGCTTTCCGACAAATTAAAAACGTTATTATAACCGACCTGCAAAAACCGATAAAGACATTCGAAATATATCTAGTAGCATGATAGGTTACATCTAGATCTGTGCAGACCCCCCACTATGGGCTAACAATTTCGCTAATGAACTTTACCCTATAAAATTATATTAAATATTTTGTATTTTACAACAACCAGTGTAAAAAGAAACACACGCAAGTATACACACATAGATAGATAGATATGAATAAGCTGAGATAGATAGATAGATAGATAGATAGATAGATAGATAGATAGATATGAATATGAATAAGATAGATAGATAGATAGATAGATAGATAGATAGATAGATAGATAGATAATGAATAAGCTGAGATAGATAGATAGATAGATAGATAGATAGATAGATAGATAGATAGATAGATAGATAGATAGATAGATAAGAAAGTGATAGTATTTAAATGTTATATGGAGAAAATAAATTAGAATATTTATTATTGACAAGAGATTGGAAATATTAAAGTGGTCTCTTCTCGAGATGTTCTTGGTGGCGAGAGTTATATTTTCTTGTGCGGAAAAACCAAAATCTACGAAAGTAATATTCCTTAAACTACGCTATTCTTCTGCTTATCGAAGGAACTTTAGGCCCTGTTTGCTACTGAATTCTTACTGCTACTGAATAATGCAGTTCCTAATTCGAGAGAGCCTGGCGCCAATCTTTGCAAGTATTTTTTTTCTGAAAATTGATTTTTCTATTGGTTACTCGCTATTATGTTCCCATTTGAATCAAAAGATCTGGTTTATACTTGGTTTTGCAAGCATCCATTCGGTAGGCGGATTCTTTTGATGGCGGCGATCGCGCTCTGCGGCATTGCCCGAATTCTACGTATTCCAGGCCCCGGGGACAGGACACAAAAGATAAAGAGATATCTATACAATGAGATATAATCAACAGATACATACATACATACATGCACGCGGCAACCTATCAATTATCTTAAAACAAATAAAATGCTCCATTTTGAAAAAACAAAATGAACGTGAAAATGCAAGTATGTAATTATAAATGACTACCATATCAAGTCAAAACAAAACTGAGATAACGGTCTGCTGAACATGGCAAGGAAGATATATCGCATATCAAAGAAAGAATATGTAAATGTTATTAACATATAAATAATATTTATGAGAACAAATATTTTATATTTTGTGCATATTTACAGAGCACACACGCATATATATAAATAAATAAATATATATATATATATATATATATATATATATATATATATATATATATATATATATACACATTTGCTGGACTCTTCCGACGTATGAGGGTCAAGGAGCGCAGTTCCTACGAACCGACAGCCAGACACCAGCAGATATGATTTGATTATAGGGGTGAAGCCTTTGTGCAGAGCCGTCCACACTTCTTGAAGGGCCGAATACGGACCTGGTGCACTACGTGACTCATGGTCCCCTAACAACCCTCCGCAGGTTTTTGAATTCAGAGTTTTCCTTCTCCTAGGCTAGTTGCCATCCAAGGATATCGAGTCCAGTCTGTCCTGCTATTTACCCGTGGCTGGGGTGGGGATAAGAAGGTATATACATATATATATATATATATATATATATATATATATATATATATATATATAGGAGGCACGGTGGGGTAATGGATATCGGCTTGGATTGTGGAATCGCAGAGACCGAGCTTGAATCAATTACATTCACTTACGTGCTAATACCCTTGGGAAAGGTGTGAATCCTATTCTTCTCCCTCCAGCTATGGGTTAAATAGCAGGACAGACTGGGTTCTATAGCCTTGGATGGCAACTGGTCTAGGAGAAGGACAACTCTGAATTCAAAACCTGAGGGGGTTGTTTGGGGACCTTGTGGCACGCAATGCACCAGGTCTCAAAAAGTGTGGATGGTCCTGCACGAAACATTCAGTACTGTAATGAAATCTCATGTGCTGGGGTCAGGCTGTCAGTTTCCTGAAACTGATCTGCTTGATCCTCATACGTCGAACCCGACAGGAGAATCGATTTTTTTATTTATATATATATATATATATATATATATATATATATATATATATATATACATACATACATACATATATTTATGTATATATATATACACATACATACATGTATATATATATATATATATATATATATATATATATATATATATATATATATATATATATATATATATATATATATATATATATATATATATATATATATATATATATAGACTTTAGGAGTTCATGAGATTAAGTTTACGTTTACGTTGATGCGACAACACATGGGCGGGAATGAAAGAAAGTCACTGACAATTTTAAATTTAAAATAAAATTTTAAAATATTTATTTTAACTTTGAAATAATCAGCGTCTCTCTTTTGTTTGTGCGCCTGCGTAGTAGAATCACCGTAAACGTAAACTTAATCCGATGAAGTCCTAAAGTACGAAACGCGTCGCACAAAAACTTTTTCCACTCTGTTATATATATATATATATATATATATATATATATATATATATATATATATATATTTGCGAGGCATAATGCCGACGTATGCGACAAGCAACAATGAGCTACAGAAGAAGTCAAAATTGATCGCTGCATTTAAATATTGCATTAATATTTAAGCTTACTTTTTAAAAGTTCAACGATAATTCTTCTGCTGCCACTTAATTTAAAGACATTTTCCTATATGTAGGAGCTTACGTTCCGTACAAGCAATTACTTTTATTTCGTGCTTGACTTTCACTGGATTTCATAATTAACTTCGATCATCCCCAAATTTATTTCCAAGTTATAAAAATTGTTATCGTACAAAAACTTTCGTCCCAAAAAATCACGTAAAAAATCGACGAAAACAATCACAGTAATGAAAACGTGGGAATCCAAAATTTCTGTAACATGTGCTATTGAAATTTAGAGAGTTGTGTCCCTTTAATGAAAAAAAGTGTTACATAGTGACACACTGGCATTCGCATATATATTAGTGGTTAATACACACACACACACACACATATATATATATATATATATATGGTGTATCAAAAATATATGCGCATTTTGAAGCTTTCTCAAAAAATGAATTCAAGCAAAAAGAACTAACTCTATCCAATTTAAATAATGCATAGGAAGAAGCTATTCATTATAAATGTATGCTCTTAAGGTTTTGACATCCTATGTTTTCAAACTGATGTCCTTATGATCCAGACATCATTAGTGACAACGTGATGCAGAGGGTCGCAAGCAGTATTCAACATTCCGATAGGTATTTGACTGCATTATGGCTCAATAGAAACTTTCATTTCACCGATTGTTGTTGGCTATTTAACGTAGACTTTATTTTTTATGTAACACAACAAGAAAACGTCTAAAGAGGCAAGGTCGATGAACGATGAAACCATATATATATATATATATATATATGTATAGAGTATAAAAACTAGGTAATCCGTATGGGTAAACCTAAGGAGGATAAAATCCAGAGAGCTCAATATAAATCCAGTGCAAATAATTTAAATAAAAACAGACCACTTTAAGGTTCCATGTAATAAATTATTTCACCACCACCCTTTTAAAGGAGTGCGGATCATCAGACTTTACTTCCAAACAAAAACTGTAAAGAAATTTACACATTTTTGACGGACCGTATTAAACATATGGAAATTAACGAAGTGAAGAAGTGAGAGGGGAGAGAGAAGACATGAGTGAGTTAGCAGATATTGACACATTTAAACGGTTAACTTAACGGAAGTTATATATTGATATCGAAGGGGTAGAGAAGAAAAAACCCATAGAGAGTAAAACAGAGAAGGAAGTTATGAGAGAAGATGTCACTAATTTTCTTTGTAAAAAAAAGGCTATAAACAGACGCTGTTATTTTGCTTTACTTTTTCTTTATCATTTTAATTTTTTATGTGTTAAAGTGTTATTTTCGGTGTTCATAAAGATTATAATGTTTGATATAAAAATTTAAAATTGATTTAAATGTTTTTTTTATTTTTATTTTTTTATAAATCACTAACAAACATCAAATTAAATTATTTGTAGACAGTTTAGAGACATTCAAATTTATAACTTGCTTAATTTACATATGTTTAATACCGCTCGTCAAAAAATGTGTCAATTTCTTTTCATTTTCTGTTTGGAAGTAAAGTCTGATGATCCGCAGTCCTATATATATATATATATATATATATATATATATATATATATATATATATATATATATATATATAAAGATGATTAAAATTAAAATAAAGATAATTATATTAACAATTTAAAATTTTAAGGGCAAGTTAAATTATTTAAAATTCCGACCATACTCAGGATAAAAGAAAACAAAAAAGAATCTTTTAAAAAATTAAAATGATAAAGAAAAAGTAAACAACGAAAAAGGAGTTCATAAGGTAGTAAAAGTTTATAAGAGAGTATTGATATAGAGAAGTATAACATTAGATAGGTTAGATAAATAAAAAAAGTAAGATCAAAAATATTATAAAAGTTTAAATCTACTCCTGTGACGACATTTAGAAACTAATACATTCCTTAATTTTTTTAAAAATTTAAATATTTTTTTAAATATTTTTAAAGTTTTTCTTAACACACACAACTTCTGTCTTGACGTCCATTCAAGAACCATCAAGAGAACTGTGAATAAGTTTTAAATACTAGAGAACTGTAGGATAGAAAACTGAATCAGGACATCAAAACAGCAAGAGAGATCATTACTTTAACTTAGAGCTAAATACATGCTTATTGTTGAAAGTAAAGTCCAATTGTGTTATAAAAACCTCGCAGAATTCCTGTAAGACGTCTTTAATCATTTTTAAGATACAACGGTTTAAAGCTTAATGTAACAATTGGACAATTTTGCTCGATTTGGACAATTTTGATTTACTGAATGGTTTCAAACCTACGTATTTAGATCATTCCAAAGATCATCTTCAGATGCAAATTACAAAGAAAAACTTGTTAAAAAAACTACAGCACCTTCCTTTATGAATGTCATCTTAACATCAAGAAACTGGAAATGTGTCATTTATCGTGATTATATCAAATAGCAGTGCAATTTCTTTTTAAAAACGCAAAATAGAATGTCTGTTAAAATTTTATCTACTCAATACTCTCAAGATGTTTTAAAATCTAGACTAATATTTGCTTAAAAACAGAGCATCACTTTAAGTAAATAATGCATTACATCAAAAGCGGACTGCTAAAAATCGTGAAAGCATAAAGGTTAGTGCCGTTTGTACGCACGCGCGAGTGTGTGTGTGCGGCGATGCATGAGAGAGTTTTGATATTTAATATCCGATGAATTTGGCAAGAGAAGGAATCTTCTTTCAATAAGTTCTACTCAATGCTTCCTGTTTACGTCTTGCGAATATCTTGTTCATCGATTCAAAACCTTTCAGACTGAGCATTTCTCAATCCCGTCAAAATGGGGCACTGTCATTTGACACGTCAATCAGTTCAATACATTGACCCCCACCTCACTTTTTTCGAATATATTTCTCAAATTTCATTTCCGAATATTCTCTGGGAATAAACAGCACAGAATTACAGCTATAAGCGTATTAATAATTACAATTACACAATGCGATATTAACCCGCTTGTTTTTAATTAAATCTGTTTGGAATTTTAATATAACTGTTTAATGTTATATTAGATCTATTTTTAACTTTTTTCAGTTATATTTATCAAATGTCATTTCTGAACATACTCTGGCAATAAACAGCACAAAAAGCTATACGCTTATTAATAATTAGAATTACACAATACCATTATTAACCCGCTTTTTTAAGCTGTTTTGAATTTTAATATATCTGTTTAAAGTTATATTAGATCTATTCTTAACTTTAATTTAAAAAATGGTCTGCACCACTAATCACTATTTCATTAAGAGATAGAAATGAAAGGTAATAGTGGAGGGCCACTATCACCAACGTCCTAAAAGGACCCGGTAAGAAGAAGAAGAAAACGATACCTTTTTGGTTAGGAGACTTTTTGGTGTTGTATAAACCAGTATAAAAGGAAAGAGATACAAATTACAAGAAATTGTGGAGAGCCATAATCCCCAACGTCCCAAAGGGACATGGTCAAGGCAATCTTATACCAGGCCGGGCAACCAAGTGACTGGGGTCCACGAATGAGTGCGGACATGTAGAGACCTAAATTACTGGTAAATACCAATTACTGATAACAATTTTAGCAAAGAACTTGTTACTAATGTCCAGTAATTAATTAATTAGCAACTATATGTAATATTAGGAAACATCTTACAATTACTGACTTATTTTCATAAATTAAAATCTACAAAGAAAAAACAAAAATACCATGAAATAACTAAATGCACAAAAATCACTTTATTCACCATGAATTAGACATTTTTAAATAATGAGTTAAATTGATTATACCAATTGATTAGAGAACATATAATTGTATAATACAATCAGAATGCAATTACAGCATTTTAAAGAATTGTGCATCAACAAAATCTGAAAATGCTTTACAAAAATATGAATTTTAGAGAAACAATAATTTTGATAATCTTTATAAAATTTGTTGTGATTTTTGTTACATGTACAATTAGTTTCACAGAAGATGAAGAAAATACTTATTCCACTATGATACAATAATATATATTACCAATATACAACGTTTTAAAACAATAAAATCAATTTACATTAAAAAGAACACAAAATTAATTAATGGCATAATTTCAGGGTTAACCAATGAAATATATGTAAAAAGGGGGGAAATGGGGGAAAATATCTAGTATTCCTATGGTGTCCAGTGGAATTTTAAAAACCTTTCAAAAATGTTCATATTCTTGAAAATAAAAGCTAATACTATTAAATATTGCCTCTTCTGCTGGACAAAGTTTTCTTGTAACATAACCTACTATACACAAATGGGACATATTAATATATTTAAGAATCCTAGTTTCAAAGTCTGGTAAGTTATCAATTGTTTGGCATTCCATTTCATATCCACATTATGAGCAATTATGGCCGAAATCAATGTTTATTCTTTGACATCATTATTTTTTTTTCAATGGCAGTTTGAACTGTTATAAGAGATGCACTTCCAGAACTTTGACTTAATTTTATAAAATCATTTCCTAAATAGTCTGTGGTAAATTTACCAAGTATAACAAATTTAAATTCTCTACTTACCAAATATTTGCAAACATCAATTAAGCTATTGCATGTATGTTCAAGAGATAAGCTAGTATCTCATGTTAATTATTTCATTCTTTTTCTTGATTTCCTCCCTTCTTTTTCTCGTTTTTCCAGAATAGAAAGAAATAACAAATGTTCCTCATCTAAATCTGATATCCCCTTTTTCAGTGGATCATTTTCTTAGTGTTAGCATATTTTTTTTGACACAGACAATTTTCAAAAATTTTAAAACTTTTTCAATATAATTAACATTGTTATGTTGTAATTTCTACATTATCCTCGTCATTTAATAATCGGAGTGTTTTAATGGCAGCTACAGTTTAATAAAAAAACAAAACTTTTAAACAATGGGAAACATTTTGTCGTTCAACAGGTTTTGAGTAAACTGCTACATCAGTTAGTTTCGACAGCTTAATGAATTAAGGTTTTTCATACTCATAAAGACCTATTACAATTTACCACTTTGCCGTTATATTTAGCCATCAAAATGAGACAGTAATTCAGATATTTAGTAATCCAATTGTCCCGATTATTTTAAAAAAAATTGACATAGTCAAAAGTAAGTACAAGCTGTTTTTAGTTTTCCAAAGCTTATTACAAAAAAGGGCAATTAAAAATAAAAGACTGATGTGTCCTGTTATTGTCACATACAATTGCAATTACTTGACCATTTGATTGCATTAGTAATATATAAAGTTTTTCATATGAAAATGTTACCTCAAATTTTGTAACTGGGATCATTTTAAACAAACGTTTTGGTCCACCATTGAAACATTTTACCATGATACACAATACTGTTTTTTATAATCCCTCGAAATTTCCAACCAATCCAAATAAGTTTAGTCCATGATATTGTCGAGTAACCTTGGTAGACACTTTATCAACTAAAAGAATACAATCTTTTTTTCTGATTTTCAGAGATTTCACCAAAATATAAACCAAGAAAATAAAACTGAATTGAAACTTCTGATGTCAAAGCTTGTAATGTTTTAAGGTAACTTCAAATCATCCTGAAGTCTGTTATATAATAATGGCCGATAAGTAACAAAATATTTAAATACCCGATAAGAATATCAGAATCATAATGTTTTGTACCAACCCTATCTAGTGAAATAACATTAATATGCTCTTTTAAAAAATATTCTTCCTGTCATATTCTAAGTTCCTAAGATAACGAATTGCTTCATTGATTTGTGACCAGTGCTGAAACATTGATATTTCAATTCTTGAAAGAGAAAAAAATCGTTGCATATATAACAACATGGTAACATTCAAGTTTTCAAAAATTTTAATTAAAAACAATGGAATATTTCAGTCAAAAAGATGAACAGTATGGATGAAGGGCTGATAGTTTGATTTATAGCTTGTAATAGCTGAGACAAAATCCTGTTAATCAATATTCTGATACAAATTTTCAAAAGTGAGGATTTTGTCTTTTCCTAGCAACTGTACCAACTCACCATTTTGCACAAAAGCAGAAGTTTTATTTGTTGGTTTTGGTTGAGGATTATGTAATAGACTTGATTAAATATTGATGGTGGATTTTTGGGTTGTATCTTTCTTGTAATAATCACTGTTTCATAATGGAAAATGCCTTTCGCAAACAACATTGTCTAGTTTGACAGAAGTGTTGTCTTCAGCTATTGCCTTTAACCATTATTTTCGCTCATTCTAATCTTGGGGAAGACAAAATACACAAACCTTATTTTATTAATCATAGTTACCATGACAACCTGTTACACAGTACATTTTTTATCATTTTGAGAAAGATTTTGGGATATTGAAATTAAAAATATTAACTTAAACTATTATTTTGTAAAAATTACATGGTGCTTCTAAAAAGTGTATGCACCTTCTATTCTAAGGTCTGGTGGTTTTAGGATTCAGAATTAAGAAGTTAAAAGTTTGTATGAATGTAGGAATTTGTCATCTTTAGTTTAATTTCTATCATCTTTAAGGAATTACTTCATTCCAAAGGATTTCCAAATTGTTTTACTGGTCAGGGTCAGTTTTATATTGAAGTTACATAGTGAACTGAACTCCCTCACTAAAAGTTTTGGTATATCGTATTTTATGGTGGGGTGAAAATCGATCACCTTCTCCCCTAAACAAAATTCACCAGTTTAATATTTTTACAGTATTTTGTTAGATATTACACTGGTTAATTTTTTCATTTACAGTTTTAACACGAATGCTAATATGTTTCAACATACATTTTTAAATACCTGTGCGTAAATAATTCTTTTTTAAAATCAATATTTTTTATGAAAAATAATATCATCGAAAAAATATTAAATTAATTTTATATTCAATTTTTTTTTTTCAAATGCGCAAATTTCTGTACAGTAATTTTGGAGAATTAGCAGTGCAAAAAGTTACATTCATTTTTTGTTATCACATACTTCATATGTAATAAAGAAAAGACAAATTATTCCTTAAAACTGAATTTTATAATAAAGATATTCGTTATTATGAAGAATACTAGCATAAAGAAAAAAATTAAATTAACATTCTCTGACAAAATTCTTAATGACATTTTTTGTGGATTTCGCTGTTTAAAATAATCGTAATAATGTACAAAAGAGACTGACAATATTGACAAGACAATAATGTCTTCTCTTTTAAATTTTTGTGATATATTTTTAATAGTCGTAAAATTTATTGAATTTAATTTTTGACATTCACTTTGCAGTAAATGCTTTAATAAGTATCATTTTTCATTAATTTCGCAGTTAAAAATGTTACCGTTGTTTTTAATGCCTTCTATTTATTTACGAATGACAGAAAAATTCAACATACTTTTAAGAAAAACATATGTTTGTTCTTTTAAAGGAAAACGTAAATAATTTAAATTTATACTTAATATCATCCTTGTTGAACAAACAATAGCAAAAGGAAAATATTAAATTTATATTAACTTTTTATCATAAATTTATGAGATAAAATTCTTAATGACACTTGTGAATTTCGCACAGGAAAAGTTTATTTAAAGATAAAATATTGCAAGTTTAAATAAAATAAATAAACATTACTTACTTTAGTATTTTGAATAATAGACTTAAATTAATCCAAAGGTAAAATAGTAAAAGTTTCTTTAAAAAATAAAAGCTGAATTTCTTAATCCAGTTCCAGTAATGAATTTTCACGTGTTAAATGTTGTCCCGTAGTCTCAGATCTACACGCGCTGTATAGACCCTGGATTACGGATCGCCTAGGACACGGTGCATAGAAGAAAACGCTACCCTTTCGGTTAGGAAACTTTTTTTCTGGTGCCCTTTTCTGGGGATGTATAAAGTGGGATAAAAGGAATGTGATACAAATGAATTGTGGAGGGTCATGATTATCAACGTCCTAAAGGGGCACCGTACACAGTGTAAAAGCAACGAGATAGAGTATAGTATACTTTTTCATAAGATTGGCCCTGATATAGAAAAAATTATATATCATTTTCTAACACACACACACACACATATATATATATATATAGTTTTCTCATATATATACATATATCGTTTTTCATATATATATATATATATATATATATATATATATATATATATATATATATATATATATATATATATATATATCGTTTTCTCATATATGTATATGTATATATTTCGTTTTCATATATTATATATATATATATATATATATATATATATATATATATATATATAGGTAACTATACTCGTTTCGAAAAACCTTCGAATTTTTGATTTGCCAATAATCAAATCAATCTCGAAAGAAAAAAAGGTTTTTAAAAAAGAAAGAGCTAGAAACAGGAAAGTCTGTCGAAAAAATCGCACAGATGCAGGTTTGAAGCCCAAAGAAAAAACCCCGACACGAATAAACAACTAACTAAAGAGCTCCCCCTGCTTTCCCTGACGATCCGCTTAGGTGAAACCTGGGTAGGTTTGTCTGGCTCACTAGGTTTATCTATCTATCTATCTATCTATCTATATCTATATCTATATATATATATATGATGGCTATCCACTCGTATTCGAGGATGCCTGTCTACTATAGCTGCTCACAAATCTCTGTGGTTTCTACTGAAACTAAGTTGAGCGGACCATAGTTAGTGTTTCTACCACTACCACCGACGGTTCCCCAAGGGTTCTGTCTACCCAATTTCACTCACAAGTCTTGGGTCAACCTGTGGTATGGTTTTCATTGACGTTCCAAAAGTGTTGCGCTGGGACCGCCTCCACAAGACCGATAACATCTAGAAGTCAACTTCCTGACAAATCGACCATCTTGAGATACGAACTCGGGTTTCATGGTCAGAAAACAAACATCCTAACCACACAGCACACACACACAGACACGACACACACACACACACACACACACACACACACACACACACACACATATATATATATATATATATATATATATATATATATATATATATATATAGCAGCATGGCCCGGTGTTGCTCGTGCTTGATTCAAAAATCGTACGACTCATACAGCAATCGCTATCACTTGACTTAAAATATTTTTGCCCTTCCTTGCCTTTAAAGAAGTGCCCTTGGCCGTGCCTACATGCCTTACTTCTTGCCTATCTCCCACTGCGAAGTTTTTCTAAGCTCTATACTAAACATTAAATCTGTTACGAAAAAAAAAAACAAACAAAATGAACACAAAACGATCAGCTTTAAAAAAAGACTCGTAACTGGAAAAACTGAATGAAAAAAGAATGTTAACAATAAATACTTTTTCACACCAAACCCAGTTATGTGGAATCAGAATCAACGTTGAGTTTAAGCAAGCGAATGAGCCAATTGGAGTAAAGTGCCATGCAGATTTAAATTTTTCCCACTTGTGACAAATGCAGCTATCGATTTTTTTTTGCATGCTAGTTAATATTCGTGTCAGTCAGCTGTTGGCTCTCACGCTGGCCAATAGAATCTTCCTGCCTATTCGTGGCAGCCAGCTATAGGCTCTCACTCTGGCCAGTAGAAAATGGCCTCAAACTACATGAAAACTGCCGGAGAAGCATGAAAAAATCGATTATTTCCACTATCGATGGGAGTTGGGAAATGCAATGTCGGTCTTGGCCTTCCCACTAACTTGGAGCATGTGCATGTAAATTTTGGTGCAAATCCGTCGAAAATTGCGGACGTGCATTCGTTACACACACACACACACACACACACACACACACACACACACACACATCCTGTCTTTCATAGATAGAGATGTATTTATTTTAGTGAGGAAGGTTCAGTTCCCTATGTAAATTCCTCTATTATTGGTTTGTTATATAAAATATTAAATCTTCTCTGAAGTTTTATTTTCTTGTAGTTGGTAATAGCTTAGTATATGTTAATATACGTTCTTTTTCATTTAAAATGAAGAATATTAAATGATATATTTCCTAAAATCAACATAATTAAATCATCAAATTTTTTTTTTTAATTTTTTAATATTTTAATATATTAATTCCGGGAATTCTTTCTCATTAATATAGATATATAATTATATCACTTAATTTTAAATTAATAGTAATTTCTTAATATAAGATTATTGAAAATATTTTTCCTTAATTTTCCACTTCTATTTTACTGATTGCAATCAGGTCAATATGCATGTATTTGTCTCCTCATACCGTTACCAAGTCGAGACATTGCTACTCCCTATCTAAGTTCTTTTCCCTGTGTCTTTTCTATAAATACTTGCATGGTAATTGTTCGAATTAACTCTTCGCTATGGTACAAGCAATAAATTGTACATATGGGGTTTACTGAGGACTTTTATGGGGACAATGAGGTATTGTGATGGATGTAGTAAGAAAGCTAAGTAAGAATGCATTGTTTTGGTGAAAGGAATATTGTTGTATGTTCGGGTCAGTGTTTGTGGATAGCCAAGTTTAATATGATGGCAGAAGACTGTTCTTTTCCCTATTCCCAATTTTTGGCCTTTACCACATTTCTATACATAACAGAATAAATATCGCTCTTCGCTATGGTACGTAAACTTTATAAATTTAAGCACAATATTAGTATTAGATATTAGCCAAGGATTCATCAATTTAGAGTTGAATTGGCTCGATGTGACCGTAAGTTCTATGCTAACAGTTTCTTTTGTTGCACTTCTTAATTGCGAAACACTCCATGCTTTCCATCGAATTTTAATCTTCAAAAATTTAAATGCAATGTCAGTCGTTATCTAATGTCTTCCTGATTACTCTGCTATTGTTCTCGTTACTTAATATTTCTGTTGTCTGATTTTTTCACACTAAGTAACCCTTTTGTCTTAGTGGTTTTGCTGTCTGAGTTAAAAAAAAATGTAATATTTTTATGAATGAATTGTAAATAGAAAATAAGTAACAAAAAAATTCATCATTTTGATATTAAATCAATTCGCTTTTACTTGTCATGTCCACTGCGTTTGTCGGCGCGCATTAAACAAATGAATTCTCATCTGAAATGTTCTTCTCTTTCTAACATTTGTACTATTTGCATTTCCCTTCTTTATTTTTTCTCGCCCTCAACAAGGATTATCAGAAGCAAATACACATCGTATTACATTCCCCGATTTTCTTTGGACGAAACATCTTCAGTCTAAAGCTTTCAGTTGTTGCTCTTTCATTTTATATTTGTTTCTACTTCATCGGTCTAAGATGAGATATTGTAACTATTTACACCCATCGGGCTGTTGTCGTCAAGTTTATTCTCATGTTCCTGATGTTTCGGTCGTTGTACGCTCTCGCCTTCTTCATGTGATATTAGCTGGATTTTTGAACCGATACCAAAGGAAACATGACTCAGCGGATAAAAGCGTTGGTTTTTAAGTAATCCAAAATGTAACTTGACCCAAAGCGTTGTGCGTTCAATACCTCGCCACAGCAGAGGAAAAAAAGGAAGAGTTGAGTTACGAAAGGGAATTAACTGAAACTGAGGTGTTTAGAAAAGATATGGCGCGTGGAACAATTTACCCCAGTGAAGTAAATAAAGAATTCGGTTCGAATATATTCGTATATTACCTGAATAAGGCCAGAGGCAGGAGGCACGGTGGAGTAATGGATAGTGGCTCGGATTGAGGAATCGAAGAGCCGAGTTCGAATTCCAGTCGAATTCATTACATTCACTTACGTTGTAAAACTAAGAAAATGTATGAATCTTCTTCTTCTCCTCCCAGCTATGGGTAAATAGCAGGACAGACCGGGTTCTATAGACTTTGATGGAAACTAGTCTACCGCAGAAAGAAATGGCAACCTACTGCGGGAAAAAAATCGGCCCCGACAATCATGTATCGAAAGATATATGATCACCTAAGCGTGTATCATGCATGGCATATAACTGACTGAAGCCGGACCGTACAACGGCTGAAACGTCGTGAATATGTCAATAAAGATGAAGACAAGAGTCCGAACGATGTAAATAGTGCAAATTGTTTCTACTTATAACGTTCGGGTCGTTTTTAAATGCTGCAACCCTTAAATATGTACCATATATTGAAAATTATTAAAACTTGTATTCCGAGGAAACATGTCTTGTGAATATTATAGTTGTTCCGCCGAGAACCACGGAAAGTAGTATATGATTATTAGTGTCTCCGACCAGGCACCGATGATAGAATTGAAGAGGAATTCTAAAGGACTGTATTTATAAGCTCTTCTTCTGTGCAATAACTCTCAAGTACCTGAACGGTATTTCCGGGCATCAAATATCAACGAATCGATAAGACATTAATGTTGGATGATGAGTATCTTTTTTTTTTATTATTTCTAATGACTGCTTTTTCTTTATTATTTTCTTTCAACTCACCTTTACTGCGAGCTGAGTTTCTGTCAGCTCCAGATGGTTATAAACTTCTAGAAGCAAACGAAAATCCCTGCTGATTTCTAAAAAAAAACCTTTACCATTTGTTCAATTAATGTCCATTTCTTAACCACACAAGCACACACACACACACTCTCTCTCTCTCTCTCTCTCTCTCTCTCTCTCTCTCTCTCTATCTATCTATCTCTGTATATATATATATATATATATATATATATATACAGGGTGCGATGCATAAATGATCGTCTAAATTAAGCAAAAAAATATATATATATATATATATATATATACATATCTATCTATCTATATATATATATATATATATATATATATATATATATATTTCTATCACTTATAAGTGCTAGAAATTAGGAGGATTTGAGATAATTATAATTAAGTAATTCATCGAGTCTGAAAGAATCCTCAACAGAATGCAGAAAGCACTGGATGGCCGTTTCGTCCTATATTTGGGACTCATCAGCATTGCGCACCCACTACCGAGGCCTGTTGGGACAGTTTGTCTGCTAACGTCACTGCCCGGGTTTCAATTCTCGGTAGTGGGTGCACACTGCTGATGAGTCCCAAATATAGGACGAAACGACTGTCCAGTGATTTCTACATTCTGCTGAGGTCTCTTCGAGACTCGATGAATTAATTAATATATATATATATATATATATATATATATATATATATATATATATATATACACACACACACACACACACACATATATATATATATATATATATAGGGTGACCACAAAAAACGGGAACTTTTTAACAATCCAATAAAACCAAGAGTGGCGGAAGAAAAATATTTTATTCATAGTAATTGAAACCTTAAAACATGCCATTTAAGAAACAATGATGGAATTTTTCATTTTTTAAAAATTACGTCCTGTAAATGGCGTCTTCCTGTACGAATCCATTCTTGAAATCTGCTGTTGAGATTCCTCATTGACTGCTGCAATATCTCAGCTGGGATACTGTGAATTTCATCTTGAATTCTAAATGGTGAAATGTTTACTTGCTCAAGGTCACTATCTCGCAGTGTTGCAACTTGCTCGTGTCTGTCAATACGCACTTAAAAATTCCTGTTTTTTGGGGTCACCCTATATATATATATATATATATATATATATATATATATATATATATATATATATATATATATATATATATATATATGTGTGTGTGTGTGTGTGTGTGTGTTTGTGTTTTGTTTTATTTTATATGTAACATTTAGTGGAAAGCGCTCAGTACCAGTGATAGAGCTAATAGATTCACTTGTATGGATATGAGTTTATGACCTTGGATTATCAAACAAACTGGTTTATTTTTTCTAAAATTGTATCTATTTATGTTTGTTTGACTATGTATAGTGGTGGGAGTGTTAATCTACTTCTGTGTTTTTTTTTTTTTTTTTGGTGTGACACTCTCATACCCACAGACACACATACATACAGGTATATCCATTTTAGTTCACACAAACACATCCATATAAACAATCCAAGACTAGGCGCAGATACATGTCCATAGGTTCGGTCATACGCAGTTTTAATTCTATTTCGGTGTCGAGACCATAGCTTTTATATACGTAGCGATGTTCCTTTCAATAAAGAGTGGGTAGGTACGTTCTTTTCAGATTTACCGTCTGCTCCGTCAGAGATACATACATTTCCTCACACAGACATATCTCTCTATCTACTTTAATCTCTATTTTTTCTATTTCTTATTTCTTCTTGCTCTCTCTCTCTTTTTCCAATTATTTCTAACGCTTTCATTCATTTTTCTTTCTCCCGACTTTGTTTCCTTCTTTCTATTTAATCTTTCTTATTTTCTAAAACTTTCGGTTTTTTCTTTTTCTTTTTTACTGTTTGTATGAAATCGGAGTAAGATCGCCAGCTTATTTAATGTCGCTTCTCTCTCTCTCTCTCTCTCTCTCTCTCTCTCTCTCTCTCTCTCACACACACACTTTCTCTCTCTTCTCTTATTCTCTTTCTTCACCTTCTCTTCTCTTTTTCTCTCTCTCTCTCCCTTCTCTTCTCTTTATCTTTTTTCTCCCCTTCTCTTCTCATTCTCTCTTTTTCTCCCCCTTCTTTTCTTCTCCATATCTACTTTGATCTCTATTTTTCTGTCTCATTTCTTCTTGTTCTCTCTTTCTCTTTCCTATTATTTCTAACGCTTTCATTCATTTTTCTTTCTCCCTACTTTGTTTCTTTCTTTCTTTCTTTCTTTTTCCACTTTCTTCCTGTCCAAAACTCTCGTTTTTTTCTTTTCTTTTCCCCATTAACTTTTAATCGCTCTGATATTTTTAGCTTATATAGAATTATAGCTTCAAACTAAAACGGCTTTCTCTCTTACTCTCTCTCTCTCTCCTCCTCTTTTCTCTTCACTTTTCTCTTACTTTCTTCACCATTTTTCTATCTCTTCCTCTATGTTCTTCCTCTTTCTTTTCTTTCATTCTCTGTATCCCCCTCTCTATCTTCTCGTTTTTTTTTACTATTTTAGTCACTGCATAATTATTCTTTGTATGTCTTTCTAACTTATTTTCATTCTGCACGCACAAGACACACATTTAGTGATGAGAGTAGGAAGAAAACGCAATTATAATTAAGATGCTCTGTAAGTTTAATCAATTTTCATTGGAGTGTTTCCTAATAATGAAAATTCTTTACTTCTAATAAAGTAATTGGCTTCGTGACTAGAAGTGACTTATTCATTTGTATTTTCTATCTATACGTGCTACAGTAAAATATTTTAGTGTAAAACCTACTGAAATAGACAATACGATTTCCTGTTCTACAAATCTCTTTTTTGTATTATTTTTCTATCTTTTGCTTTAATCTCCCCACTTTAATCCTTATTACTGCCTACTCTTTGTTTTTTTTTGTTTTCTTTCCTTTTCTTTTCTGTTTAGGACGTATCCGCTTTTTATACAGTTTCTTCCTCTTTTTCTCCTTCTCTTCTTCTTCTTCAATGAGTCTATCAGTACCTTTTCAATCATACTGAGGTCTCCAAATGAAACTGGAATTTCTCCTCATATGCCACATTTTTGAGATTTCCACTTAAAGATCCTGGTATTTTGATTATTATTATTATTATTGTTATTATTATTATTGAGTGTTTTCACTGATGAGAAACTGACAACAAGCCTTCTGAGGCTTTCGGCACTCTGTTTAGAATTTTAGCTGTCATCTGGATGGTCTTGAGTCTTACTTTGATTTCCAGCCTTTTCTGCCATTTTCCTAAACTCTATCCGATGGTCACAGCTGTCACTTTCATGTTTTACTTCAATTCCAAGGTTGAGATATTTCTTCAGGTTTTCATCGTTTTTCGATATTATTATGTCAGTTCATGGAACAGCGACATCCGCTACCTGACATCATCTTCTTCTTCTTCTTCTTCTTCTTCTCTGGAAGTAAATGATTTCTTTTTCTTCTTCTATTTCTTCTTCACGACTCTCACTTCATTCTACAGTTACTATTGATTTTGTTTTTAGTTTTATGTCATTTTCATTTTACAATTAGTACTTTTTTCTTTCTTTTTATTTGCTTTGTATACCTTCTCTTTCCTTGTTCCTCTTCATTCTTATTCACCTCGTCCTCCTTTTTCTTTTACTTTTCGTTATTATTATTATTATTATTATTATTATTATTATATTTCGATTTCTGCCATGTTCACACTATCTACCAAGTCTGCATGAAGATCTAATGCAGGTAGTGGTGTGTTGTTATGGCTGCCTTTCATGATTTGTTTTTCTAACTCACATAACATCACTGGCGTTACATGAACAAAGTTCTTCTTAGTGTGTGGTCTGTATTTATCAAAACAATTTTTGTATTTCTCTTAAGTTGGGATTTCTAGGAATGTTTTCGATGTGTAGTTGTGTACCATTTTTTATCATTCCAAGTACACCTACTATGACTGGTACTATTCTTGTTTTCAATTTCCTCATTTTTTCAATTTCTATTTCCAGATTTTATACTTCGATAGTTATTATTATTATTATTTGTGTGTTATGTTCCATGTTTTGTATCCTGCAGAGCCGGGACCAAACTATGGTCTTTAGGCCCTATAGAAGAATTGTCATATAATTGATAGCACTTTTCTTAGTATACAGGATGTTCCTAGTAGAACAATTTTCTGGGTAACTTGTACGTTCATGTTCCCTGAGAAACTGTTAGTAAAATTGTCAATTCCCTTTCCCACGAGGCCCAGTGCTCCGATTACTATTGGTACAGTCTCAGTCCTCATTCCCCATATCCTGTTAATCTCAATCTCCAGACCCTTGTATTAGGACAATTTCTCAATAATTTATTATTTATTATTATTATTAATAATTATAATAATAATAATAATAATTCGATAGTGTACCACATTCCTGGATCTTTTTATGTACAAGGTATCACCTGTTATCATCAATTTCATCAAACAAATGTATGTCGATATGGAAAACTACACTTTATCAATCATAAAAATGGAACCTATAATGAAATAAACATCAATAGAGGAATATTTCAATTTGACTCTTTTGTCTCCTTTATTATTTTGTATATCACTTATAGCATTAACCAGCCAACTTAACAAGACAGAATGCGGTTCAAAATAGCTCAAAAGAAAATAAACCATCTATTTTACATGGATGACTTAAAATTGTATGCTAGGGAATGACAATGAGCTGGAAGGTCTTCTGCAAACTGTAAAATGCTTCAGTGAAGACATTGAATGAAATTAATTTGGATAAATAAAAAGCTACAGTTTTACGAGGATCGCTACAACAAATCCTCTATTAGACCCTGCTTAACAATAAAAAAGATTTAGAACAAGGAGAAGCTTATAAGTACCTAGGTGTAAATGAGAGGAATTCACCATAAGAAAATGAAAGAAATAGTGCACAAAAAAGAGTACTATAGAAGGGTACGATGGTATTAAAACTGAATTGAATTTCAGAACAGAATTAGGATATTAATAACCTTGCCATCCCAGTGGTCCAATATAGTTTCAACATCTTGAATTAAATGACATCAGACAAATGGATTCTAAAACAAGAAAGCTTCTTTCAAGGTAAGATGCATCATCCAAAGGCTGATGTAGTTGTCTCATACATTACCCGTAAAGAAGGTGGAAGAGGTCTTATTGTAGAATTGTCATACAAGACAACAACTATTTTTTACTAATTTGACTGGATGATAAAATTAGTGAAACAACATGAAAACAGAAAGAAAAAATATTCAATAATAAAAGAAGGCAGTAAATACAAACAACATTTACATTTAGTAGATTAGTAAATCAAAACAAGAAGCCAAGAACCAACTATTGCAGCAAAAGATATGAAAAGAAAGCCAAGGATAAAGCCCTTGAACAGATGAAACAACGCTGGCAAGACAAACCTCTGCATGGCCAATATCCAGAACGTGCAAATAAACCCAATGTTGATAAAGTTAATACTCATCGATGGTTACGAGCATCTGGATTAAAGTCTGAAACTGAAGGCTTTATTCTTGCAGCGCAAGACCAGAGTCTTTTCACTAGGGAATTTTCAGGCAAATATCATACATAATAATGTGGATCCAAAATGCAGGTTCTGTGACAAATACCAAGAAACAATAGACCATCTAATCTCAGGATGTTCTATACTTGCCCTAAATGAATATAAAAATCGTCACGATAGAGTGGGGCAATACTTACACTGGACAATGTGCAAACACTTTTGTAAGCAAACACTATGAACATCGGCCAGCGCCGGTTACAGAAATAGAAGATGTCACCATTCTATGGGATTATACCATCCACACAGACAGAAAAATTGAAGCAAATAGGCCGGACATCATTGTCAAAAACCAGAAAGAAAAAACTTTACTACTAATTGATATGGCTTTGTCCAGCGGATTGTAACATAGCAAACCAAGGAATTTGAAAAACTATCAAAATACAAAGACCTGGAAATTGAAATAGAAAAATGTGGAAATTGAAAACAAGAATAATACCAGTGGTAATAGGTTTTGAATTATAAAAATGGAACAAAACAACACATTGAAAGAATCCTTGAAACCCCAGCTTAAGAGACATACAGAAAATTGTCTTATTAAGCACAGCACACACACTAAGGAGAACTTTGTCTATGTTAGCAACTTCATCGGAGATAAAAAAAAAAAAAAAAAATTAAATTATTATAACAACACACCACGACCTGCCTTAGGTCTTTCCGCAGACTTGGTAAGTGTGTCCATAACAGAAATCGAATGATGATGATGATAATAATAATAATAATAACCCCAATGTTTATGAGTGATGTTTTTCTGAGGTTTGAGTAACGCTTCATGGAATGCAGTCATAACAACTTTGTACTCCCTCACGAGACCATTTTATTTTTTCTTTCCTTAAATTTACGGTTATGGATCTAGCTGGAGAATTTTGGGACCATCATTAGGATTATCCTGGTTGTGGGGACCTGAAGAATTCTTTGTAGGAGTTTGTTCCTATGGCAGATTTTTTTCGACCTCAGGTAGGTTCCCTCCTGAAGGACGGGCGGCCCTGTTTATCCACTGAAGAGCCATACTGGACGTTTTGTTTCTATTTTTAATTTTCATATTAATCCCACGAGTGAACGGGTCCAAAAGTTTGCCTGGCACGTTGAGTAACGGTCTTTTACAGATCCAAGCCTGTAGGGGATCGTTCAGACCTCATAACGCAGTAGCCATTCACCTCGGCACGATTAACACCTTGAGTTGCGGGGTTGTTGTTGGAGTTTTTCCTTCTCCTAAATATAGCAAGCAACAATAGACAGAGACACGATTGGAAATCAAAGAGAATGACGCTGGTAAAAAAAAAAAAAAAAAAAAAAAAAATTTTACATCTGTTTGTCCTGTGAAATTTAAAATAATTTATTGGCCCATCTGTAAATTCCACGATATTCCTTCTTAGAAAGATCGCATTTTCTTTTCATAAATTCATAAAATGTAATAGTAAATGTAAATTCCGTTATTTTTTAAAGTCTAGCGTTGTTTAAAAAAAAAAAAAAAAAAGTTTACATTCGTTTGTCTTTGTAGAAATTTAAAATAATTTATTGGCCCATCTGTAAATTCCACGATATTCTTTTCTAGAAAGATTATTTTATTTTTCATAAATTCATAAAATGTCCGTTATTTTTTAAAGTCGTTGAAAATAGCGTTGTTAAAAAAAAAAAAAAAATGCAATCCTTCTAAGAAAGAACATCGTAGAAATTCCTTAATGTTTTTTATAGGATATTGAAAACTAGGGATAAGGTGAATGAGAAAATTAAATAATTGATTAATCTATCAGTATTATTTAAAGGAGAACCAAATAAATTAAATAATAATAATACGAAGAAAAATTCATTTACGCTAAAATAGTAAAAATAACAAAATTTATATGCGTTATTGAAGAAACAGGCTCAACGAAACAAAAACATCACTTAGAGAGTATTATATTAAATTTTTTTTTTTTTTTTTTCGCCATCACTAGTCCTAGTAATAAAAAATAATGTCATAAAAAAAATGATATCTGTTTATCCTGTGAAATTTAAGAATAATTTATTGGCCCATCTGGTTATTTTTTATTATTGAAAAAAAATACGCAACTAAGAAAGAATATCGTAGAAATTGTATTGTTTTTATTGTCATGTTTTTGTTTAATTGAAAACTGAGGGATCATGAATAAGAAAATTAAATAATTGATTAATCTATCCATTTAAAGAGAAATAAATAAATTAAATAATAACCGCGAAGGAAAATTGTTAAAATAGTAAAAAATAACAAAATTTTGCGTAAAAAAAAAACAGTTTTTCTTAATGGTCATAAACCCAATGTTGATAAAGATAATTAATCATCGATGGTTACGAGCATCTGGATTAAAATCTGAAACTGAGGGTTTTATTCTTGCAGCGCAAGACCAGAGTCTTTTTCTACTATGTTAATAATTGGATCCAAAATGCAGGTTCTAGACAAATCGACCATCTAATTCAGGATGTTCTATACTTGCCCCTAAATGAATATAAAATCGGTGTTTACACTTGCAAACACTTTGAAAATGTGTAAGCAAACACTGGTATGAACATCGGCCAGCGCCGGTTACAGAAATAGAAGATGTCACCATTCTATGGGATTATACCATCCACACAGACAGAAAAATTGAAGCAAATTGGACATCATTGTCAAAAACCAGAAAGAAAAAAAAACTTGCTTACTAATTGATAAAAAAGAATTTAAAAACTATCAAAAATGCAAAGACCTGGAAATTGAAATAGAAAAAATGTGGAAATTGAAAACAGGTTTGGAATTATTAAAAAATGGAACAAAACAACACACTGAAAGAATCCCCTGAAACCCCAGCTTAAGAGAGACATTTATGTTACATCATTTTGAAAAACTTCAGACTGTGTGTCCTCAGAAATCGATTATGACAATTATTATAATTTTATTGTCTATATTAATTAGATCCTGGTTTACACATTTCTTTGGGCAACTTATATGTTGATGTTCTGGGGTACTATTAAAAAACGTTAACTTTTTTTATGGCCCAGAGCTCCTATTGCTATTTGTACAGTCTGAGTCTTCCTTTCCCACATCCTGTAAATCTCGAATTTGGTCGGTTTCTTACAATTTCCTATGTCGATAAGCATACACCTGAATTTCTTGTCTTCTATGATGATATCAGACCTGTTGGATTTTCAGTTTGAATTGGCAAGCCCCAGATTATAGTTACATCGTTATTTTGAGTTACTTATTATCATTATTACAATTATTATTATTTTTATTTTTATTTTCTTTGATTTCTGGCGTTTACACATTTCTTTCCGGGTCCCGCCCAGGGACCTAAGGTTAGAAATGGTATCATGACACTTTCCAATGACACAAAAAAATTATAGATAAAGCCCTTCATAAAGTGTGGGCTGTACTTGTCAGAACAATTTTTTGTATCTCTTTGAGACATGAACTTCCAAGAATCCCTTCAATTAGTCTACTGGAATCTTTTCCAACTAATCCCAGGGCTCCAACTACAACAGAGATTGTTTATGTTCCCATTTATTATCATCATTATTATTATTATTATTAAGAGAAAGAAGCACGCCAAGCAAAGGATACTGGGGTACAAATATGCGATACCCAATGTACCCAACATGACATAGAATCAGAAAAGTGCAGACATCAAAGCCAAATATATCCGACATGGAGGCAGGTTTTGATAAAAGCAGCGTATCAACATGCAAGTTAGGCCCATTTAAAAACATCCTCTCGAGTCAGGTAACCCAGTCCGCTCAGACTGTTTCTGACTGTGTTCTCAAGTATTTCGACGTGATTGCAAAGTCACCTTAACTAACACTTCCATCAAACATTAAAAAAAACAACTTCTTTATAGCCGTCCATGCACAATGCTACCCTCTTATTTCGCTATAGGTGCATCTCGAACAGAAATGCACGTATACATCAATTCCTTGGGAACGTACACACATGGTTACGCTCAGACAACATACAAGCAAATATTTACTATCGAACCGGATATTTACTGTGTGAAGTGATGTACACTGATCATTTAAACACATGCAATTACGAATCAATTAATCGAAGACAGCGATCCTGGTTTTCCTCCTTTGTAATCTTATTATGAATTATCATTTGTGTTTGTTATATATCCTTTTGTATCATGTAGAGCCTCGTCCAAATTATAGTTCTTAGGCCCTATAGCAGAATTGTCATTGAATTGATAGCACTTTTCTTAGTATACAGGATGTTCCTAGTAGGGCGATATACTGGGCAATTTGTATGTTGATATTACCTGGGACACTGTTAGATAAATTGTCCATTCCTTTTTTCATGAGGCATTCTCGCTGTCTTCGATTACTATTTTTAGAGTCTCAATTTTCCTGCCCCACATCCTGCTAAGCTTGATCTCCACGTCCTCGTATTTGGACATTTCCTCAATATTTATTATTATTATTATTATTATTATTATGAAAAATACTAGTCTTTTTTATATGAAGTGTCTCTTCAGGCGGGAGGCGATTATGGCTCTTCACAACGTCCTGGCTCTTGCAGCTTCTAGCAATGTGTGACTCCGCTCTGCCATCCCTTTACACAAACTGATTAGGCAGGTTAGTCACGGTTTTCCTCTAACCCTTCTTCCTTCATTACATCCCGTGAGTGTTAAACTTTTCAAGTCCTCTTTCCTCATAATACACTCTTTCAATTTTACACGCATTCTTTCTGAATTTTTAGTGCAAGTTTCTTTACTAGTGTTACTACTACTGCTAATAATAATAATAATAATAATAATAATGCTGATAATAATAAATGTATTCTTCTTCAATTCCCATTTTTTCACCAAATATTAATTTTTCTGCTTCTTTCTTTCTTTTTTACCCCGACTGATGCTGTTTTGTTCTTTACTTCTCCAATCTGTCCATCGTTTCTATTCATTTTCCTCTTTTCTCTTCATCTATTACTCTTTATCCTTTTCTTCATTCTTTTTAACCCCCTCTCGTCAATAGTTTCTATTTTTTTCTCTCATTTCCTATATTCCTTTGATCCCAGAACGTAA
>CAHIKZ030001225.1:742500-752500 GCA_903632075.3 Acanthosepion pharaonis
TCTTCTCTGTATAGTTACAGTATGAATCACAGGTTGGCACTGTAGATGCTGAATATACACAGGCAGTCGTTATATATATAAACATATGTCCAGGTAATTGCATGTTTAAACGATAAGAGTTGTTTTATGGAAACCTGAAGTTATACGTGTGTATTTCTATTCTGTTATTTAATCTGCTTTCATTTTTTTCTGTTTACGTGATGAAAGGTCTCTGGTCAATTTTCCGCGTGTGAAATTTTCTTTCACGGAATTGTTTTTGCCTTCAGCTTTGCTTAGGACAATAAATTGGCAATTTAAAGTTTTGCCTTTAGAAAACTCCCAAAAGAGTCAAGAAACACTCTTGTCAGTTAATATTTCCTTAGGAGGTTATTTCGAAAAAGGATATTTCATAAGACTGAATGTTTTGCAGGAGTGAAAACAATAATTTAATCTACATGGGGTTGCTGATAAATTCTCTGACTGACCCACTTTCCAAAACCGGTTTGTAAAATCTGTTTTGTATATATATATATATATATATATATATATATATATATATATATATATATATAATATTAGTGGTTATACACACACACACACACACACATATATATATATATATATATATATATATATATATATATATATATGCATATATACATACACATGTATATATATTTATAAAAATTTTGAGAGCATAGAATCCAGGTAGAACTCAATGTCCAGGACAGAGTAAGAATATAATTAAAAGGCTTAAACACTAATATTCCATGGTTATAATTTATTATATTGGAACCGTAACTACGATCCAATTCATCAGACCTACAAATTCAAAAAGAAATCGGCAAAAATAACTCCGGGAAAAAAAATAAAATTTTAAATAGTACGATTTGCATCTGGAAAAAGGATTGCTACCGTTAAAAAATTTGTCAAGATTGACCCCCAAAAAAATGAATTATTCTTAAAATCCAAAATTTGTATCGGCTTTAAATAACCCAAAAAGGGTTGATAAACCGTGAAAAAAAAAACAATTCAATAAAGCAATCACGATGATTTTAAATATTGTTGGTATTCATTGTTGTTTAGCGGGCGAAAATATGTTCTAATATCCCTCAGGGTCCCTTTTTATCGTTCATTAACCCTAGAACATTACCCATGGGTATAATATACCCAGCGCAAATTTTCCTATTTTTAATTACAAGTTTCAGTACCTGATTTTCTTACCTAAATAATATGTTTTTCAGTTCCTATTAATGTTAACTCAAAGTACAAAGTTTGAAGTACCTGCATGTAAAATATTTCAAATAAAGATTTATATTTAATATTTTTTTTTGATATTTTCAAAATCGGGTATGGCATAACCATGGTTAGTAGTGGTGTAACTTTAATTGATGGTTAGTGTTCTAGGGTTAACACAAGCTTTTTACCTTTGTATCTCATTGTTACCATCTGACACTTCTGTTTTCAGTATGTCCTTTAAATCTCAAATTTTCCAAGCCCTCATTCCACATGATGTGTCTCGAAAATGTCGACTGTCCTAAGTATAAATGTCCTTTATTATCTCCAATTTGTTTAAAACTCCTTCTTTGCTCATCTGTTCCGTCTATGGCATTGTCAAATACTTCTATAGAACTACAACTCCGTTGCCTCAAGTCTTTTCTTCGTCTGTGTGGAAATAATTGTCCAGCATTCACTTTCATATAGAGATTTTCTAAGCGCAGCTTAAATGTGACACAAGGCCGAAAGTATGAGGCACCCAGTGAATTTCGAACTCACTATTCAGTCGTAATCGTTCTAGCAAGACAAGCTTGCTAAACATTACACTGCCTCGACGTGCCTCACTTTCATATACGGCATAACAGTTCAGAAGTATTTTTTTTTTCTTTATCAGACATCTTACTGTTTCTTAATACTTGGAAGTCATCTTTGGCTTCTTCGGATTTCTGTGTCATATTTTTCAATCGCTTCTTATGAAATTTTCCAGAGAGTTAATATTATGCACACACTTGTTTTTGGCATTTACAATCAATACAATAGACCAAAAATTGATGCCACGAAATAAGGCCTATATTCTCCAAGCGCTAGTTCCACGTTACTTGTCTCGGAAATTTCGACTGTCTCTTTTAGATCCTAAGTATAAATGTTCTTTGTTGTCTTCAATTTCTTTAAAACTCCTTCATCGCTCATCTGTTCTGTCCATGGCACTGTTAAATCCTTCTGTAGAACCACAACTCCACTGATTTGTCTTTTCTTCATCTGTGAAGACATTGTCCTGCATCCACCTTCATATTTGACATAAGAGTTCATAAGCATCTTTTTCCTTTTTCAGAAATTTTCCTTTTTCTTAATACTTGAAAGTCATCTTTGACTCTTCTTCGGGTTTCTGTATCACATTTTGACCCTCTCTTTCCGGGGATATTTTTATGCTCGTTTTTGGCATCTACAATCGCTACATTAGACCCAAAACTGAATTAACGCCTTGTCGGGTGGGAGGAATTTTTTTTTTTAAATTTAATATTCTGTCATCTATTTAATAAACCTATATTCACGCTCGTGATCATTCTTCGAGTCCAGATAAAAATCTTATAAATGCTGATTTTTTTAGACAAACAGTTTCTCGTTACTGGAAAATGATCCAGCACAATATTCCTGTTTCTTTATCACACGGCTTAAGCTGCGCTTAACCGTAATGTACGAAGTGCAAACCAAACGCTCAGTGTGTTTGAATAGAACGTGAGAAGCAAAAGCATTGCTGTCGTTTCCTACTATATACAGTGAACAGTAACGTTAACACTTTTCACTGTCTCTTTCGAAGTAGTACGTTAAAGGTGATAATGGAAATTAGGTGATAAATGAGTCGTTTCTTTCCTGGTCAAATTTCACGAAATTATAGGCTCCACTCTTCATTTAAGTTATTTGCTGACGGCCATATTTATGGATATTTTCGCAAGGTGGAAATTTTCGCATGTATACGAAGGGCTGCGCTCCAACGACTCCTTTTAATTTTCTATGTCATCGGTGTGATGTTGAAAGCTAGCAAGTACATTATTTGTGAAATGAGGAGGATGTCTTTAATACAAGAATTCAGAATAAAAATGAATGCGTAAGATCTTTTTTAAAAAAAATGGAGCCTAGCTTAAAGTATGAATATTGTCAATGTCATTTTATATGGATCAGTTTGTTTCTGTTTTTAATAATTTTCAACCTCTACAAGGCCCGAAAGCCACTCAAGATAGAGGGTTACTGAAGGTGGCTGTTTTGAAAGTGGTAAGAGTACGTTGGTTGGTTGATTTTATTTAGCGGCATATCAACACCTCTATGGGTTATTTAATGCCGAAATCTAAATATATTTTGAACAAAATCTTATGGCTTCAACTACAAATAAAATCCGACTTTAAATACATATTGTTGGTAATTTTTATATATAAGTAGGTATTGTTGGTAATTTTACTATAAAAGATAGTGTTGGTATATATATATATAAAAATGTGTTGCTGGTACTTTCATAATCTTTTTTTTTTTTTTTGCTTGTAAGTTCACTATTTACCCATATCTGGGACCCTAACATGTGGTACCACCCTAGGTCATGGTGGACCTGGGAACAACAGCAATTAAGAGGTTATTGCACGCTCCTCAAAACCTCCATTCTCCCGATCGGAGGCCTTGTTGCCTGGTGTAGTTTATCGCCCTACCCAGGACTAGAAAAGAGTAAGAGGTAATCAGCACTGTTTATGTGGGAAAGATAACGGTTAACTCGATTTGAAAAGTTAAAAGGTTAGTAAAGAATTCTGACTTAAACAATTTCAAACTTCGAAGGATAGAAAACATGCACCAAGAACGTATGTGAACTTATACCTTCTTAGTGAAAATCAAAGGATGTTCTATTCGAAACATAATGGCGTAATTTCTGTAATTCAGCGGCGTAATTTTCTCTGACAAAAATTAAATATTTCAAATCAAAACAAAAACGTCTTTACCGAAGTTGTAACTCAAAAAGGCGGTATCTCCATTTTGAAGATACTAGAATTTTTTTGTGAAACACTCATCAGCGTATTGAAATCTTAACAGTATTTAGTATAGTTGATTATTTTTTAAAGCAGTATTGTGTAGGTTAATTAATAAAACTTTTAATTTTTCCAAATAATATGCAATGGCTAGCCACTGATTCCCGAATAGGCCTGTCAGCTAGGACGGCTACCTATTTGTTTCTTATTAAGCTTGTTGATGGCTAGCTGCTCGTCCTCTTGTAAACTTGTCGGCTAGCTAGCTGCTTGTTCCCGATTAATCTTGTTGGCTAAGACGTCTACCTCCTTGTTCCGGACTAGGTCTGTCAGCTAGGATGTCTAGCTGCTCGTTCCTTAGTAGGTCTGTCAGCTAGCATGGTTTACTGCTCCTTCCCGAGCAGACCTATCGACTAGCATGGTTAGCTGCTTGTTCCCGATTAATCTTGTTGGCTAAGACGTCTACCTCCTTGTTCCCGAATAGGTCTGTCGGCTAGGATGGCTAGCTACTCGTTCCTGTATATGCACATTATATATATATATATGTGTGTGTGTGTGTGTTTCATTAAAGACGACAGACAAGTTACCGCGATTAAGCCTTTTATTTAATTTTGCGTGTGTTCGAATAAGTGTTTACCTTTCTGGGCACAGTGTGTAGAAACTGTCCACATGTTCTGTAATTCCGAGCGCTTTCGGCTATACTTTTAAACATTATCAAGGATGATTTTATTTTTACTTTTTATCTGGATGTATAGGTTGTGTATATGTATCTAGAGTTATAGGGACTTTTTATTTTCCTAACACAGTCAGTACATTGTGGCCGTGTATGTAGTTAATATTATTGAAGATTGGCTTCCATTATTTTTAATCTTTTTTTAAAATGTGGATGAGTTATTATGCTTGTATTTTCTGGATAAATATGTATTAGTGTGACCCATGTAATTATTTATGAGTTCAGTTTGATCAGGTACACAGTTCCTCCATTAAGGGACATTTGAACTCGAAAATAATGTTTATAATTGCCGTCCATTTGGCTTTTTTGCGGAATATATATATATATATATATATATATATATATATATATATATATATATATATTATTATTATTATTATTATTATTATTAATTAAAGAATATCAAACACTTAAAATCACATAGGTAATAATTTTTATTTCATGAGAGCTATAAAAACAGCAGCTCTCAATCTTCAAGACGTACAAGAATTAAGAAGACAGAAGATAATGATTGACATTGTATTTAAATTTTTAAAAATCATGGTGGACTGGGGAACAAGAATCTGGAAGAGAGCTCCACCTGTAAAAAGTGTTATAGAAGAAACTGTTATCATATAATTTACGGTCCCATCTAGCCATTCCAACTGTAAAATGATGAAACCTGACCTTAGGTACCATAGAGGAAAGTTCATCAGAATAATTCCCATGAAAGTATTTATAGAACAGAGTCAGGAAAGCTACGTTACGGCGTTGGGAAAGTTAGTGAACTCGAGTTGCCAAGTAAGGATCAATTATATTGCAGATTCTTCATTTATTATTTCTTCTATTTTATCATAAATGTCTACATATATAGCAGGAGCACCAGACCATATGTTGCATCAATATTCTAAGCAAGGTCAAATGGTAGAAAAATGTATATATATATATATATATATATATATATATATATATATATATATACATATATATATATATATATATATATATATATATATATAAAATGAACATTGACGTCAACATTTATAGGCGACAGGCTATTTCATGCTAGACGCAATCGTCAGGCAATCGTCAGGCTTGACGATTCCGTCTCGCATAAAACAGCCTGTCGCAACTAAGTGTTGACTTCAATGTTCACTTTTATATTTACACGCGCTCTATCTCTGATATATATATATATATATATATATATATATATATGTGTGTGTGTGTGTGTGTGTGTGTGTAAATTAATGCGTTTGTGCACGTGCAAACAAGGCCTTTATGTATCTGCCTATATAAAAATTAGATAACTCATCATAAAAACATTTCTGACGCCTTCGTTTAATTTTATAACCCCAACAAGTATGGGTTAAGGTTAACTTTAAATCATATGACATTGCGTGATCGACAAAGTTTATCTAACAGAAAATCAATTTGTTTGTTCTTCATTCCTGCAGTTTTACAATGCATTTGTTCGTTTTATTTTAGTAACAAAGATAAACTCATATGATTATAAAACTCTTCACGTTTGTCTTTTTTTCTTTTCTTTTTTGGCAAAATGCCATTTTTGAAAACAAAAACCAAATATAACATTTGATTACATCAGAGGGAAATGTCAGATGCCATTTATCATTTATCAATGCCATTGTGTAATATCTAACTAAAGAGTTTCTCATAAAATCATTTTTTTAACACGCAACACCAAATCAGCGCGTTATAAATATTTTTCTATATATTTTAATTTTTTTTTTTACGGTTCATGCCTTATCAGAGTGTCAGCGATCATGGCTCTCCTTATCTTCTTGTCTTTCTTTTAACCCTTTATCACTAACCTTTTTAACTTGTTCAGTAATCTATTCGCTCAAACTCCTTAATCCGGCTACTCAGAGTGTCCTGTTTGTTCCCCTTACATTCAGTTGTCATGTGAGTGTTGAATTCTCCAAATCTCCTTTTCTCATTATCTCATAGCCATAATAGAGTTTTAAATGAACGGAGGATATTTCTGAACATTTGGTGTAAACTTCGCAAATCAACCACACGAGATTCTGTTGAGGATATTTCTTCACCTCTGACCCAGGCTATGGAGACCTTTTGACACCATTCTTCTTTCTTCCTTGAAGATTTACGGTGGGATTAAGATCAACTATGCATCGTTTGTCAGCGGTCTGTCCATAGCATCAACAGGTGCACTAGCTACAGTCATTATAAGTGCCACTATTTTACAGTAACGTCAATCGAGCATTTGCTAGTGGTTAGCGGAGGTAATCAGCTGTAAAACGTGAAATAATCATTTGTATGTTGTTCTGCTTCCCGGTTCACTCATATCACACTAATCTAGCAACTGATTTCATGGTTATATTCATCTTACTCTCTTCATCTTTTCCTCTCTCTCGTTTTTTCTGCCTGTCAGTTTCTTTCTCTCGGTCTCTCTCTCTCTCTCTCTCTCTCTCTCTCTCTCTCTCTCTCGCTTTCTCGCAATCTCTCTCTCTTTATATCTATCTATTTATCTATCTGTTATGGTCCGGTTCCTTGTACCACGGTGATAGTCCAAGGTAGAACCAATAAAGAAGAACTCGAAGGCGGAATGGAATAACACAGATATATTACAAACAGGAATATATACAGAGAGGTAGAAAAAGTCTTAATACGAACAATCAGGTTTAATAGCAATTGTCTGAACACGACTCTGTTTCGGACTGCCTCTGACTCGACTGACTGACTGACAGACTTCTGACGGACTTCACTCCAGACTTCAGACTGAACTCAGACTTTAGACGGAACTCCCTGTTTCCTCTTGAGGCGCAGTATTTATGTATGGGATAGTCCATTATGTTATTATGGGTAAGGTCCCCTAACACTATCTATATCAACCATCATCTCGGGCCATGTGTAGGGCTCTTGATTGGACATTTGGCTTGTTCAAGAGTTTGAGAGTACCTGTTTGCATATTTTCAACATTGGAAGCTCTCCCGGCTGCCGCTTAATCTGGGTTTTCATTTGCATGAGACTTTTTTTTCTTAACTGCACCCTTGGTTCTTTTTATTGCTATCTGGTCCTCTGTTGGCGGGGATTTCTTTTTGTGAGATATACTGCCACCATATACGATAGGCAACAATAATTACAGAAGAACTTAAAATTGATCGTTGCATTTAAGTATTGCATTAATATTTAAGCTTACCTCTTACAATTCAACGACAGTACTTTTACCACCACTTAATTTAAAGACAGTTTGATTTACATATGTCCTTTCTGTACAAACAATTTTTTTATTTCATTGGTTTTGCAATTAATTTCGATTATTCCCAAATTTATTTCCAATTTATAAAATTTGTTATCGTACAAAACATTTCGTAGCAAAAAATCACGTAAAGAATAGCCGAAAACAATCGCAGTAATGAAAACTTGCGAATCTAAAATTTCTGTAACATGAGCTATTGAAAGTTACAGAGTTGTATTCTTTTAATTTTTTTTATTAGTAGACGCAAAGATGATGGAATCCGAAAACAATCCCAGTAATGAAAACTTAGGAATCCAAAATTTCAGGATTGCGATTCCGGATCCTATCAGCAATATTTCTAATTGCTCATGGAGTCGGCTTTATTCTAAAATGGTAGGATATGTTGGGCTACTTCCTCTAGGAATAAAGTTGAAATTCGCATGACTGGAAAACAAGAGACGAGAAGAGACACAAGCAAGAAGTTCGAGAAAAAAAAATTTAGCATAGAACTTACTCAATCAATTTCAACTGTAAAATTATGAGACCTAACTGCCAATCTATTACTGAGCTTATATTCTTAAAGCTGTGGTGCCAAAGATGAAAATCTCTCGTATATATCTTGGAAATATATATATATATATATATATATATATATATATATATATATATATATATATTTTATTTTATATATGAGATTTTTTTCTCTCGAACTTCTTAAAGCTGTGGTGTCAAAGATGAAATCTCACATATATATATATATATATATATATATATATATATATATATATATATATATATATATATAAGCTCAGTAGTAGATTGGCAGTTAGGTCTCATTATTTATTATATATATATATATATATATATATATATATATATATATATATATATATATATATATAGCTAGAGTTCGTAAGCGGAGAACTCAGGAGGAAACATTGATCTGGTGTTGCAATGAGGGAAACGGCTCATGACTAAAACGGAGCAAACACATCTATGACAGAAAACCGAATTTTGATTTCATAGATTGCCCTTAATGATTATGACTTTTAGAGAATCTACTGACAATCTGCTTTATATTGGATATCTTAATAATGAAATCTTTAGATATGGAACATAACACGTAAGGAGACCATACCATTCTTTTTTTTTTAAAGTTTTTACCGTTGAGCTAGCTAAAAGCAACTGCCACTTCTACTCCAACAGATTTTTTTCTCGCAATTCTCACCTGTGGAACTCTCTTCCGATTCCTCGCTTCTCTGATAACTACAACGTTTAAAGTTTAAATGCAACGTCAATCGCCGTCTCTCTTCTTAAGGCTTGTTCCTTTTAACCCTTAACCCTCTCCATTTTCATTCTCAATCACTTTCGCTGCTTGTAATTCCCTGTATTCTAGTGGTTTTGTCGCCTTGTTTGGGGTGAATTGATTAAAAAAAATAGCCAGTCATCACACTCAAAAACAAGGCATTGTTCATAACTTACATGATAGGCGCATCTCGAGTAAAAATATCAAGCAAATCCGTTTAAACTGCAGTAATATCAACAGAGATACGTGTCATTAAGAGCTGTATATATGCTGCTTTTGAAACGAAGAATCCCGTTCAAAAAACATCTGTCCCGTTAACAGACACCATTTATTAAATGCTTTCTTATTCGGCCTAATATGCTCATCTTAATTGTTATACTCACAAATATTTGACCGTTACATCGTCTGGGCTGTTTCAAGTCCCTGTCGTTGTATTCGGTAGCCATCGAGTAATTCTGAGTTCTTCTTGAACCGAATCCTTTATTCAGTTCACTTAGGTAGATTGTTCTCATTCCATTTTCCATACTTAGGGGAGATAACTCGTATCAGTTGATATTCACCAGTCTTATTCACATTTGTGCTGTTTAATCGTTTCTTTAATTGAACCAAATCAAGCAATTTTTCAGCACTAACACAAACAAATCGTGAACTCGTAACTGCCATGAAATCAAATGGATCCTAACCAACGCTTTAATTCACTGGACCATGTGACTGTTGGATTAATATGAATATATTTGTCCGAATGGAATAGCTTTAATAATCATATTTCCTCTTCAAATATTCCA